>JAQFZW010000368.1:0-66748 GCA_034687055.1 Heteromurus nitidus
TTTCAAAATGCCATAAACAATAGCATGTGAAATTTTTGGTGGAGAAGGGTCCCCCCTTCTATGCATTTTGTTTGGAGTAAGCCAGAAATTAAAGTTCATTTTTTTGATGATATGGCGATAATCCAGGTTCTAGAGGCTTCTAGAATGCACAGCTGACTTGCCTGCAGCCCTTTTCCTATATGTAAGGTGAAAATAAAAAATTCGAAAGGAGTAAGCTGGAAGGAGTAAGCTAATTTCTGTAAGCTGGAAAGAGTAACCTATATTCAGTGTAAGAGTAAGGTAACTTCAGTAACATAAAATGTCAAGTATTTGTCAATAAAAACGCAGATATAACCAAGCGATAAAGAGGTTAATACATTTTATTTTATTCGACTTGTCACCTCTGGAACAAAAAAGAAGATCCCCTTCAAGTGAGTTCTCTCGTCAATCTAATGAAATTAAGCAGAATATTATGTTATCGATGAGTGATAGTGGCAATGACTTAATCGATTATTTGTCCGAGTTGTTACTCAATCATGGGTGATGTTCGCAATTCAAAGGATTGGCAGGCGAGGCTGACATGCCTAACAAGCCATACAGGTTTTCTTCTCCGAATTCAGTCAAGTAGATGAAAATGCTCTTGTTCCTTCGCACTATTCTGCATTAATAGATGATGTCATTGAAAACATGATTTTTTTCGAGATTTGCCTTGTTAAATCCCCTGCTCATCAGTGTAAAACCTGTAATGCAGCTAAACCTGACTCTTTGCGAAATTGATACAATTTTGAGACCAGTTGACGAGATAAAAGTTGCTCCCCCTATATAATCACCAACTTATTTAATACGCCTAAACGAATATTTGCATGGAATACCTTTTTCGTACATGAACAGCAAGGCAGCATTTTTAAGCTATGCAGACAAAACAAACACTCCGAGACCAATTGGACCAGCAGGAATCGTCCAAAAGAAGACATTACAAGAAAAGTGTCTTGAACCTCGTCTGTCATTATATATTTGTTTTCCGCTTTTACATTATATATTTGCTGAAGACATATGAGTGTGTTTTCTAAAGCTCCCAATTCAATGTATTTGTATTATCGGATTGCCGTGAAGTTTCCGTGAAGTCGTTGAGGCACGCATTGCTTACCCATACGTGTTCGCATTGTACAATCCCCCTTGTTACGAATGTGACATGTGTGTAAAATTTTTGTGCAACAGAAGACCGTACAGATGATGACTTGTTCTCTCTCTCTCTCTCTTTATTCTCTTCTTTTCATTTTTAAGTAATGCTGCACAAGTCGCCGGGCACAGATGGATCATAGAATGGGATTCAGAAGGGAAGAGGGAAAACGACAGAAATTGTCATATGTATTCAAACGATAAATTTATACGCGTCTTAGGAATCTTCCTTCTGCACAAAAATACATATAGATACTACTACTTGTCGTTCTTGCTTTTCCGATGTCGTCCATGTCTGGTCCTTTCAGAGGACTTCTTTTTTCTCATATGTGCGTATAGGTATATTATAACAGCTCCTTGAACGTAATAAGCTTTCCCAGACACGTTGAAGAATTGAGAAGCTTTTCCATTTCTCGTCACAGCTTTTTCCTTTCTACTTTTTTATTCCATGTCCAATGAAGGAAGTTTTTGCATTGCATGGTAATGGCAAGTTGCCAGTAGTGGTAAGTTCAGTAAGTTGTCATTCTCCGTGTAGACCAATTCAATTGGACTCAATTCTGGAGAATCAGAGAAGGAAAACCCAAGCTCCGTACGGCTGTACTCAACAGTTTACGATGAAAGTGGATGGGATGGGGGATGTGATATGCGGTGCATTTTGAATGCTTTAGATATAGGGAATTGTATGTGGGAAGGGGCAGCATAATGTCAGAGTATGGTTCTAAATGACACATCCGTATTCATAAACGAGCCTTACTGCCGTTGTTAGTCAAGTGCACCAGAACATTTTCAGATGCAGGATGGATTCAATTCACTTTTTTATTACGTGTTCGTGAGTTTGTAGTACCTTGGAAAATGGGGATTTTCCCCTGAAAATGAATTTGAATTGATTTTTGGTAGCACAGAGAAAACAATTTCTTCATTTCACGAACTGAACTACTTGTATTTTTTCTCAATGTAAAAAAATACCTGAGCATATTCTCCTCTTTGAGAATGGTTGTAACTTTTTCCTAGTTCAACAACACCGAGCTATTTTTCTGGTTTCGTGTAGTTTTCGCTCGAATAAAAATCCCCCTCGTTTGTATACTGTTTCCACTGGAAAGTTTTGATCTTTTATCTTTCTTACCCAATCTGCATTTGAGATCCGAGTTTTTGATATTTATCAATATACCGGGGATGATACACGCATTTTATATTTTACTTTTTTCGGTAGATATAGGATGTGATTGTTGTAGCTGATATCAACAAGTTTGCGAGGTATAGGAAACCCGTATCTTCATTTTTTAAATCGTTCTCGAAAAGTAGCCAAGTATCCGGAGACTACGAAATTACATTTAAATATTGCGTTTTCAATCCACTGCCCTTGTACCTGGAAGGCACTTTTTATTGGATGGTCCAATGGCATGCAACGTCGTAGGCAATGCATTTTGAACACAGACAATTCTCGAAGTTCCAGCTCACGAGTATAATATTATAATTTTCTTGCATTTGCTCTGTTCAAAAAGACTTTCAGATGAATCCTTCAACCTTGTAATTGAATTAGCAGAGATGTCATTTTTCTCTATCTTTTCTGTACATCACATCACCTTATTACTACTACCTGTTTCTTGTCTATGAATCATTGCGCCATATTACAGTACTGCATGTCTCCTTGAGACGATGATGGTCTTTTAGGGGTTTAAGAGACTAGATCGCTGTACTCCTCATCAACATAATAATATTCTGCTGTAGACTGTAATATTCGTGAGGATGAAGATACACGTACATTAAACGTGTTTTGTTGTACAGGCAAACCAAGTCACAATACAAGCGTATGATATTTGTGACAAAAGTTATGATACAAATTGTACAATTTTTTCCACTTGTCAAGCCATAATTTCCCCCTTACTAATCCTCATATCTTTGTGATGGGTCGGGTCATTTGGGGATGTTTGGTGTACTCACTCCCAACATCAATGTTATGCATGTTGTTACGTGGACGCATTTGTAGGGGTGGAGGATAATAAGACAGCGAAGCAAAAGCATGTTTTCAAAAATTGTTTGGTGGAATGACTATCTCGCTTCTGCCGTTCGTCGTATTCTTTGGCATTCTTTGTGGATGTATGAGTGAAAGAGAAGAAAAAAAGTTGTATGCACGCACAAAACGAATGAAGATGCTTAATGCAATAATATATAAATTTAATAAGGATTTATTGGGATATGCCCACTTTGGAACGGGAACCGAGTTTACTGTTGCTGAAGCTGCTACCATCCCATCCCACCACCACCGCTTTTACAATAATAATATTTTGTCCTCTCTCCCATTCATATACGTCTAGCGCTGTTTGGTGTATGTAAATATTTGAGACTTTTATTTCTTCATCATGCTCATGCGTTTAATAAGCATGTCCACTTGACTCCTTTGTCAGGGTAAAAAGCGTAGCTTAAGTTCACAAGAACAAGTATTTTGGCTACTGGAATGTTTGCTTTCGCCTTTTTTCTTGGCATGCAGCGACGATCATAAAGAAGAATGAAAACTCGGGTGATATGCTGTCTGGCTTATTCCTGATGTTGTAGACTTGCTCTTTTCATTCTTGATTCAAGTAACTTGTGGAATTCTGTGGCTTAGGCTTGGGACGAGCTCTTACATTATATAAATACATGCTTGTGTTTACTAGAAAACTAGCTCTTCCGGTAATTGATGAATGAACCTTCAAGTTCGTGTTTACTGAAGTTCAACGTATAATCGGCACCAGCAATATTCTAGTAGTGAATAGTGACTTATTTGGCATTAATATATTGTGTGGTCTCTGAATGTAGATTATTTTTTTGCGGTGAGTGCCACGATTGGCCATTGTAGGTCGCATATCGTCCTTTGCTATTGCTACAGCCCAGCACCTAAATATTCCGTTATCATTCGTTAGATTGCATAGTTTGTGAAAGCAAAAGTACTTCTGATATGATCTCGTTGGTTTAGTACAATGAAGAAATTGTGCATTCGAGTACATGATTATATCCCTATTGGATCACTTTTTATTCAACAATTTAGTTTTTATATTTATCATTACCGTCTGGTATGATTTTATGTTCTTGTATACAAGGACAGCGACGACGTGACATCTTCATCCTTATCTCCCTTTTCATTATGCAATCGAATCATCAGTACAAGTTTGTTTTTCACGTCTCTCATCTGCATGCATTAAATTGTGCCTGTATACACGCATTCTCTCTCAGCACAGTTTCGAACCTAACGTTTTCGGGTAAGTTGGATCTTGTAGCTAAAGTATGCAGGACTTGCTGAATGCGACTGATATTGTTGCTGCATGTCGGAGATGATGGTTAGACGATAAAGGTATGAATATAAAGATCTTCTCCTTGATAAGTCATCGTAATAAGATGTAATGAATGGGATATGATAGAGCATGCTGTTAAATTTTTCATGGAATTTGAATGAGCATATTCGGCTAGAAATGAGCAAATTCTTTCAGTCTAACAAAGTACAAGTGTGTATATAGAGATATGGGTAAACATACGAAAGCACCTCCTGTGTCATATTGTAGACATACAATTCCTTTAGACAAACAATTTATAAATTAGCAAACACTTTTTCGTCTGATATAGGATTTTTGTCATTAAGGAAGCATTCACAGACTGAAGGTGCTCTGTAATTTGGACGTCAAACTCGTGGCGGGTTGCATACCCTAACTCTGCAAAGTATGACGGATTGAATAATCTAGTTATCTTCTTCCCTGCTTTTCTCTCCGCTCTATTAGTTTTTAGTGGTATATGCAGGTCCAATCAGAAATATTTCCCTCGTATGCTGTCTTAAAAATAAATTATTAAACTTTTAATGGGTATAAAACCTGGTCATATTCATCTTCAAGCTCCATTTATGTTTGTTGGGTGTATTATTTTATTGCAAACTGGAGACGGAGGTATAGGCTCACGATCCTTTCGTGAAATGAACTTTTATGAAGGCGCACTCACTTCTGCCGTATTATATAACTCGCAAGTTTCTCTTCGTCTTTGTTCCTCGCCCGTCTTGTTCCTGTGGAGTGAAAACGAATCCTCCTAAGAAGCGTGAAAAATTCATGCAGGTTGGAATCCACCACGCACAGGATTCCATCAGAATCACAAAGTCGTATTAGTGTGTGTGTGTGTGTGTAGTTTTATATTCTCAAGCAATTTTTTAGAGGCAGAAGAGATAGCTACGTAGGAGTTTATATACACCTGCTTGCTTTTGCTTACATACTTCAGGTATTTATCTGTGAAGTAATAATGGTTGGATTTCATGCAAGATCCGACATCCAGGAAAGCAACAACAGTTACAGGATCGCACATTACCTGTAACTTTAGTTGTTGGTCGGATGGTTTTCTATGAAATGTGAGGAATTTTCTTGGAGCTCTGTTCCAAGCCCGGGTGTTTTATATCAGGGAAGCGTAAAAATACCTGCATTATACAGGAAGCTCTTCGTACGAGTCTATGGGGGATGATACATCTGAATCCGTTAGTTTATTCAGGCTCATTTTTACCTTAGCCGTAATAAGACCGTTGGTATATACCCGTAACTTTACGCGAGCTTATAACCAAAAAGTTTCAGTTTTATTTGGTTGAAACGCCATGTTGTATAAAACAAGGAGGCGGATTAGAGCTTCTTTCTAGATATTAGATCTGATATGTTAGAAAGACTCGTGTTCTATGATTCGATGAACTGTAACGCAACTTTTTCAATGTAACTTGTGTAAGTAATAGGTATACGTCTCCACTTTTTTCCAGAGTCCTAGATAAAAGCGCTGTGCAATTTTCTTCTGCACACCATCAGCCCTACACTACTGACTACTCTGCGTAATGTGCACGAGTGAAATCAGCACGCTAACGAGAAAGTATTATATGTACCAACCGACATAAAAAGAACACCACCACATCTCCTTTGGTTTGTTGTGTGTGTGGCTTACTTTGTATCTTACAGATGTGATTATCAATACAGAAGTAAGGTTTCACTTGGAGGATTTTGGCTCTGCGAACATTTCGTGCGAAATGCCATCCACATCGATGGATAAAGTGTCGACTTCAGCTCAGCCGGCACGGCTACGACTCTAGGGCTTGCTTACAACTTGAAATGCCCGAGTGAAAATAAAACTTATATATAGAACTTCCTCTCTGCTTTTAAAATTGATTAGAAAAAGAAAAGTCTGAGAAAATTGTTATGGATTTCAGGCAGCGGCTAGAGATGTACTTAATATTTTTCTGGAGCTTATATAAACCCCCTGCTCCTACGAATGCGACATATATACTTTATGTGATACAAGGTTTTATTTCATCATTTCGAATGTACCTTGTTTTTCTGTATTCGAAACTTTATGTAATTTCCATGAGCAGCTAGCTCAGTTATGAGGAAATAGTTATGAGCTGTAGCTTTTGAGATGGATATGTACGGGAGCAGTTTCAGAGCTCAAAGGGATGAATAACCGTTTCTAATGGGTGCACACAGTAATAATAATGCTAAACAAAAGTTCAGAGTGTATTGGATAACTGGAGACGTGTCAATACGCAATCAGATTTTTTTGGAATGTTGGTTCTCCAGCTCAGAATGGTTTCCCATTAATATATGGTCCAAAATATTCTTTGTTGGTGAACGTGTATATATATTCGTTCCCATTCTTACCTAACGCTTGGCTAGATTATTGTTACCTTTTGTGTTGCTCCCTGACTCCGTTCTGCAGCATGCCGTCTCGTGGTTTGTGCTGGCTATGGCTTTCGGTTCAGGACCAGTGAAATATTGCTTCTCCAAAATAGTTTCCCAGGACTTGCTATAATTACTTTCAAAGAGTTACACTGGAAGAATAAATCCTTTCGAATGTACACCGATAATAACAATTATTTCTATCTTGTTCTCTCCTCTCCACCAGAAAGGAGCAAAATTGAGTCAGTCCGTAGTTTTAGTGTGTGTGTGCAGTTGCATAACAAGCATATTACAAAATAGGGGTCACCGTCATGGCTCTCCAGAAGAATCAATAAAAAACAATGAGGAAAACCAAATGCATTTTCTTGTGAAGACGAACGTAGCAAGTATTTAAGACCGGAGTGTGAGGTACTGGTGTTCATTCACTTTCCTTTAGTTAGAATAGAATATTATGTTGCGTGTACTACCTACGCGAACGGTCGTTCTCCGCCGGACGGATGAACGGAGACTCATTTTAGTTCAGCCCAAAAGAAAGTTTACCTGGCTAGACGTAAAAGAGATGAGGCTGTTTCCTAAATTACTAGGATAAATAATCCCGTCAAAAGTATCCTTAAAACAAAGTAAAAGGATGCGAGAAAAATGAAAAATGTGCCTACCGTCCCAGAAAGTAGGCAGGCAGGTAGGTTTAACATGATTGCGTAGTACCTGTGGCATGACTTGGTATCCCATAAAGTAATGCACTGTTTATACGTTTCCTTAGCGTATATCCGCATACGTTTCTCAAAATGACTCGTTGAGTAAACTTGTACAACTCTCCGACGTGCTCTGCCGTAGTCAGTTTTTTTTTCTCTGTTATTTATATCCTTCGCCCGACAAGGCATATTTTTTATGCTTACTTTGTTACGTTGTGGGGATGTGTATGGCACGAAATTCCTGAAAACCAAGGCGGTCAAGGAGTAATGAGGATGTTTGTTAGCAGGGGAAGTAAATCATAAAGGCTTGCTCCTAAATGTATATATTTAACATTGCCTTTTGTGCAATAGTAATAACTACCTTCAGAAGCGAACGAATCCAAAAAAGATTTGGATTTTACCCAAAAAGGGTAGATCCTCAGATGTAGTATGAGGTCAATTGAGCGAAAACGGAATTACAGGGATTCCATTGTATAATATCACGGTATAGCAGTAATATGGTGCGAACACACATTCTGGGACATTGTTTGGAGGCAACGAGGTGCATTACTTGATTTCACGTTTTTCATCATTAATTGTCAGGTTTACGTGAAAATCATGATGCTTCACACAATCAAAATTGCATGATGGGATATTAGATTAAAGTAAATCAGAATTAAATACTGCTCATTTTCCGAGAAGTACAATTTATATGGTGTCTGAATTCACTGGGAATGATATATGGGAGACGGATTAAGCATTTCAAGGAAAGAGGATATAGAGCCTTTCAAGAAAATTTTTCTTTGCACCTTTCTGGATTTTTTGTCCGGGTTTTCTTCCAAATATTAATAGTGCATGATAGCAGTTTTTTTTGTTATGCTCTAGTTTCCTCACTAGGACTTTAGTTTTTTAGAGGTTGGCTGTTTCACACGTAAGTAAGTGTATTCAGCACTGTCAGCTTTTTAGCTAAGCACACGAAACTTTTTTTCGGGTAAAATATTTCCGGAATATGAAAATCACATGATGTTTCGTGACTTTAATAAAAGTTTTCCTTCACAGATTACTTCTCTTCTGGCTGCCATGCATGATGTAGTCATAGTCAGATATAATAGTTTTGATACCAAGCTTACATAGATATATGTAGTCTTCTTGCAAAAGGCTTGGAAGACTTCCTGGCAGTTTCAAGTTGGCCATATTAAGTTTTTACTCCCAGCTACCATATGCGCAACATAACATGTGTCTGAGGAAAATGTTTGGTTGACATGAACTTTCTTGCATGTACCCAAAAATTCACCCATTGTTACCTCCCTTCGCTGATAGTTATAATCCTGTAACCTTTCGTAAATACATGCATTGCACTTATATATACGATGTATACGACTACATTGAAAAAAATACTCACTTCTCGCTACTTCTCTATGAAAATGTCACAATTTGAGCATCTGGGTTAGAATAACATTTAAACGGATTTCAAAGTAGCGGACGCGCAGTGACATGTCTAATTATTGGGGACGGGGATTAGTGTAAGCTGAAAGGGAAAGGTGATGATCGTAGATAAACTCTTACCACAACTTTGAGACAGCCATCTATCTTAAACCTTGGTGCACCTCTCACATGTATGGATATAAATAAAATGAACGACCAAGTAACGATGTTGGCTTGACTGTCAGCTTTTTTTTGCTTTGTCAGTGTTTCTAGTTTTTTGTCTGGCTTGCTTATTATGACTGTCCAGGAGTATCTTGTATATTTCTGAATGCAGTACGCAACGCTTACGCACATATCAGTACTAACTATTTATAGCACCAAGGAAAGTGGACGACTTGTAGGTAATTAAAATCATTTCTTGTTTGTTTTTCAGGTAAGTACACACCACGGGTCTCTTTTACTTTGTTGGCATTTTGCCCTGTTAGCTGCTTCCGGGTAAGTAACATTTTAAACGATTTGGCTTCCACAAACGTCTTCTACCTGAAGTTAATTACAATTATCAAGATATGCCCAACTGTTAGGATCTGCAATTAATTTGACTAGCTTCATAGGACATATGCCGCATATTATCAAGCGATTTTCGCTGTTTGAGAATGGCATGTGACAGATTCCGGCAACATTCCATGTTGCAAAAACCTGACAAATCGCAAGTGCCAATGTGAGTGAAAATGGACCTTTTGAAGCATGTACGCCTTACAAGAAATGCGTTACACTTTATGGTCCGTCTTTGATCACAGTAGGAACACGGCATTTCTTTGAAATGTCCTTTCCATAACATAAATTTGAAGGACATGTGCTGAGGTGCACGTTATTTTAAGTGTCCTGACACATTCCACCATTTCCTGATGCTGGTTTATTTATTCACATGTGGATGCCAACACAAACCGAGGTTTGAATATAAAATCGGTGTTGTGTAAGCTTATTTCAGCAGAGACCATGGACTCCGGGAAAAGGCAGCTGAAGCGCGTTCTTCCTTTTTTGTAGCAGCTTTTTTCGCGTCGACTTACGAGGAAGAAATGAATGGCTTGCATTCATACGAGCTTTTGATGTTCAAAGTTTGTCCTTTGTGTGAAGCTATAAAAGAAAAGTGTGCTAGACACCTTGTGTGGACTAAAAATGTAGCTTCCTATATGTACCATGCCATAATACATAAATATTCCATTCTTGGTATTATTACTGTGGCCAGTGACGGTTGAAAGCCAAATTGGTATGCGACATCTCACGCACCACAGAAGTGCATTCAAGGCCTTCGTTCTATTGATCACACAAGCCTTCTACGTAAGTTTATGCATGTATTCATTCTGTAAAAATTTGTTCCACAGAATTCCTTCTTTATTCATTCTCGCACTTGAAACAGTCTTTGAAACCAACATGGAAAAATGAAGCAGTATGAGGCAATTATAAGGGGTGGTTTAGCAGTGATAAGTGCCGTGTCTAATTTTGATATGACATCATTATAAGCTTTATTGGACGTGCTTGCATATTTACATCATATTGCTTTGGGTGGCTCCTTGAAATGAACCCTAGTTTTGTTGGTTTTTCTCGAAAAAGTCACGGACTCTTGTGGCGCTCTAAACAAAAATGATCCCGAGTAGATGAATTAAACAGACAAGAAAACGTCAGCAGCCAACTCTTGTCAGAATATATCGTATACCACAAAAGATATCCACCACCTAGATCTCGTACAGATTCTATGAATAATGTTTTATCCTTAAAAACTTTTTCCCTTCTCCCTGGGTGGATATGCGTGAATTTATAATCTCAGGAAAGGGATATGTGGGGATGGACCCATCTCGTCGGTTTTTGACATGATATACAAGATTTCTCAAATGTAGGTAACGTTTAGGTTTCATATCCTTTCACTTGATCACATGACAGAATAAAAACCCTTTTTATCCATCTTTCAGTGTTTGGCTGTTGGCATTTTTCGCTACAATATTCTCCTGGTATTTTATAGGAGTGTAAGAAACAGCAGGGCATATTTTGACATTCAGGTGGTCCTCTCGTTTGAAACTTGGTATGTGTTTTGGGGCTTTTCTGCCACTTTTTCACGAAGTAAAAAATTGAATGCGGATCTGGTTGACGTCGAATCAAGCACCCCGTTGACATGCATTATGCCTGTTGTAAATAATGTATTCACGTTCCCTTTATTTTATAATCCTTTTCCTAATACGCTTTCCGATTCTCTCTGGAAAAGAATGTTTTCATTCAATTTGTGACGCTGTATTAAAAATACTCTGGTAGAAATTCAGGAGAGTTTAGTATCGCCTACAACGCAATGCAATATGTATATATGTACGAATTTTTGAGTGAGTCCCATTGAGACAAGTAAGTATGACAAGAACTTTCGAGTTCCTATTCAGAGAAGTATTTACATCAAATTTTCAGTTTCTGTCATGACCATGACTGTTGACAGTGACAAGTTCTATAATGTATGCATGCACGTACAAATACGTTCTTCTCTACGTTTTAACTAGTCCGGTCCTTATTTTCCGGAATTTATTTTCTGCTGCTTAAATCAGCAGATTTCGTTCAAGCACAGCAGAAAAATCCATATTAGGGAAAAGTATAGCTCCGCTGTCGTCACAAGAGTGCATGTTTCCTTCCATCCGTTTGGGCGAAAAGCAACAGCAATTTCAGAGAAAAAGGAAACCGCAAGTTGAGTATTGGATGAGTACACATGTAACATGTCATGTGATGTTTGGTTAGTGTCAAGGTAGATGATCATTTATGTGCCAAGCTTGCAAATCACCTTGCCTAACAAGCCATTTCACGTGTCACATCCAGCAGCCTTAAGGTGTTTCCAGTCACCTTCTTCGGAGTTTTATCAGTTTTTATATACAATTTTCATCTCTCCTGTTCATCCTTCAAAAAATAAAATTGTCTCCCATTTTGCCACATTTGGTCATCCTGAGTGCATAAATGTCGGGGTACATGTCAACTGACGGAAATATAATGGCCCGTATCTTATCCAGGCTGCGTACTCGTGAAACTTTGGCTACCTTTTCTCGTTAGCATTAAAGTGATTTGAACATTGTGAGCTTAAGGATAAAAAAGCATTCCGTTCCGCTGTTGGGTCTGTGCTGCTGTTGAATGACACAAAAAAGAGTTGTTCCTCATTAGCATGAAATGAAGCTATTAGAAGTTGAGAGACATGATTGTCTCATATAATGCATATGATTACAATTATGATTATTATTTCATTTCTCCAAAAAGTCAACGTTTATACGCTCACATTTGGCCTTTGTAAGGATTGGCTTAACTTTCGTATGTTGGTCAGATGACATCTTTTCCCACTGAACTGCTACACTGTCTCCTCTTACGTACGTGATGGTGTCGTGTCGCACCTGTAATAACAGTTTATTACCGCCATCACTGAAAGGGTAGCCCTTTCCCAACCACTTGAGAGCTGTACTGCAAAGTTTTATTTCTTCTCAAAAAGAAGTTGATAAAAAGTCAACGTGTGCACACAGTACATTCTACATGACATGTAGACACCTCTTTCTTCCACCTTGTTTTCTTTTTTCCTTCCAGAAAAAAGTTTTATCAGGGCAGTGTCTGATTTTTGTGCAACTTTTCCCATGCATTCTTTTGTCATGTCCGAAAACATTTACAACAGCTCTCAACTAAACGAAGGTAACTTGAGAGCTGGAGAGTAAATAAGTTGGAAGCGGAGCTCTTGACTTTTTGTGTTTTTTTTTGTTCGTGGCTGGATGTGTAACATTCATGCTCACCAAACTTCTTGATAAATTTTTTGGGTTGTCCGTAGAAAAAAGTGATTGTAGTGACTTTTGTACTAACAAGGAAAAAGTATATTTATTGGGTGAGATGATAGAGCAGACGTGTCTATAATGCTAGCTAACTTGCCAACATGTCTTTTACATGTGCGAGATTGTGCACATTTAGGGTTTGTATTACAGGCACATATATGTATAATTATATCATAGATGCATACGTATAGGTATGTCACCTGTTTACTCTATTTATTACTTTGTACAGGCAGCACATAATCTGGTTCAGAGGAGAGGAAGAAAAATATAAACCGTAAATGAACTAGGTAAAAAAGTAAGCTTTTTGTGGAAAACGAATTTACAATGGGGGATTAAGAGAGAACTTGAGGGAATGACTGTATATACGAAACGTACAGTTCGCTTCAAGTTTAGAGCTTCTTCTTGCTATCACACCGATTACCAACCATACTCATGTCATCTGGCTTCAGTTATGATAGCCTACTGGTTTTCTAAGTAGTTTTCTTGTTTTAACATATTTATTGGGCATCCTCTGCTGTATTTTATCAAGTCCTTTGAGTTGAGGTGGTTGTGGCTGCGTTCAAGCGAATGATATAATATGCACACTCTAAATGTATCGGGAAAGGAGTGAAGAAACCAGCATCCCGTGTCTTTATAGAGATATGCACACACACGGGAGCAGCTTTTTCTGCCAGAACTGGACAGGTCATCTTTTTTAGCATTGAATTTGGATATCATGATGAGCATATCAGTCGCCTATCGTGATAATAAATGTTACGTTTCTTCTCTCTCCTGCTCCTTCTCTGGTGCTCATTATGTGAGTTTGAGCGCGATAGAAAGCCTGCTTTCATTTGATTATTGCAAGTTGAACAACACCAACACAGCAGGCGGGTACTGTTATCAAAGGAAAATATACCATTTGCTTAGCGATTAAGATTAGGCAAGTATTAATTCACTCCGTCCCATAACTTGATTGTCTGATAGCGAAGAAATAGGCTGAGCCCTAGGATCAAATCTTGCTCTGCATTGGCTGCCGCTAATTGGCTTAATGGTACAATTTTATTTCTTTCTGTATACATTCATCTGCATACCTATACATGGGAAGGAGTAGTGTTTCGCGTAAACAAGTACTTTTCTTTCTTCTATTCCCTTCTCACTGTTGGCAAATCAGCCCTGTGCATATACTTGCGAATTCTTTGATGGTCGAAATAATGGACTGCTTCCAGAAAAGATTGTGAGATTTAACAGGAAGGAGAAGGAAACCTCCTCTTTTCTTCATTAGCGAGTAGTAATTTTCAAAACTGCGGACTGATATAAATGGAGAATACATGTACGAATATGTATGTGCTCTTCGCCTTCAACTTGGCGAATATGACTTTTTTATCAAAGGTGCCCCTGTTGCTGTAATTATCATCTTACGAAATTGCTACTGTATATTGCATCTTGATGGTAATTTATTTTTCAAGATGGTGGTCTTTTCTTCTATATCAGGCGGCTTGCACCGTACACTAGAGAAGTCAAGTATCATCATATCTTGTGAAGCCAGTCTGTCTATGACAGGATGTTTATTTACATCATCGAATCAAAGCTAGAAACTGGCTTTGTTGCAAAAACCGTCAGTCTTTCTGGTTTGTCATCTTCTCATTTCTTGTGTTATGGGAAGATCTTCTGCGTATATCCTCAGAGTTTACAATAAAGACTTCTCTCTCAAAAATCTCTTTGATCTTATCCTCTCAGGGGCTACCAGTCCTTCACTCCATCTCAATTTCTTTTGATGCTTTTTGTTTTATTTTCTACATTCATATGGTTTGCGGTATAATTACTGAAAATTCCACGAGTCCCAAGACAATTCTTAAATTTTGTTTAACACATAACTCTTCCCGGAGCATTCTTATTTACCGATTGCTATTTACATTTGTGTGTATACGGTCGGTACTTTGCTTCCATTATTAGCTGCAGCTTTCCAAGGTAGGAAAGATGTGTATCTATTGTAAATCTTAATCAAAAAAATTTGTAATCTTCCCCACCAATCTGCGGCCAGTGAGCATGACGAAGAACATAAAAAATTGATTGACATCCGTTTGTTTGTAATGACTCTCGCTCCCGCAGGGATTCACTCACCTTAATTTGCGAACAATGTGGATATCTCGACACTCAATCCTTCAATTTTTGATATGCAAATTGTAACGTGACATCGTCACATTGGATTCCAAATCGCGTTTCTCAATTCCTCTGCCAGTTTTCTTTCACCTTTGCATAAACGATAGATGTGTGTGGAATTAATCAAGAGGCCTTCTTTCTTTCACATTGCTTGCTTTGTTTTGTTGATCGATATGAGCTCTATTGTAGAATTACACATGTGAGCAGTTGTGTGTGAAGTTGTGATCATTACTGTATGCTCAGAAGGAGTGGAGTGATTCTTGTAGAATGTCGGTCGGGTATCCCAAACGACATGACGGAATGGTTTGTATGTTTCATTAAAGGATAAAGAAATGGATATAAGTATAAGGACTTGCATGAATATTATTGATAAGAAAAAGTTTGTATTGTAATGTTTAAATTGTTACATAACAATTGTGTCTGTGTATGTTCTCCGATATTGCATGACAATCCCAAATAAGTAAAAGCGACAGTTGAAGAAAACAAAGAGGATAGCTTCTTCACGTGTTTTATATGCGTACTCTCTCATACCTTCTCTCTCGTCATTGCTTTATTATTTTGATGTTCAAAGGCGAGGCAAGACCGGAATGATTTATTTCGATAGTCGATGGTAGCATGTCGCTTCGTCTTGTGTCATTTCTTAAAGTGAATGCGTTATTTGTGAGACATGTCGTATCTATAATTCTTACACATCTTAATTTTTCTACATTTTTCTTTTGCCATCACTTGTCCCCAACATTAGCGTACAACGTTCCTCGTGCGGAGTGTGCGAGAACACCTTTTTCTACTCTTTGAAAGGAACAAATGAAAATTTCCCTAATGGATTCTTTTATATCACCGTTCACCACTGTTTGTTTGTGTGTGTGAACTGTGAACATGACAATTTCATAAAGGTAGACTGGTAGAAAATGACTTTCCGATGCAAATGCGTAGTAGTAGTGTTTTCTCTGTAATTCATAACTTGTGTGGGTTGGAGTTGGAAGTAATATTGTGCTTTCTTACTTGGATTGCGCGAGAGAGAGAGGGTTTAAATGATTGGGTACTAGACTCGGAGTCACACGTGGTGGTTGACAGAATTATCATTATTACTGGCTTCCAGTAGGCATTTTTGGCATGTGCTCACGCAAACATTGCCATCGCCATCATATTCAAAGGTTTCCAGATGTATTATAAGTAAAGTGTCTGCATGTTGTTTGAAATACGTATTATTTTCTCCTTCCTGTAGGTTAACTTTTTTTCCAGGAGTGCTTTATTGGAAATGTCTTATAAGATGAAATGCATGGCATATGGAATTGGGCTTCGGAAGTCTTCCTAGAATTTTGCCAGGAACACTGATGGAAAGCACGCAATTTGGGCTCTATACTTTTCCCTACAAGTCATTCATAATTCAAAAGGCTGAACAACTCCTTGCCAATCATTTTTCTGTACCAATAATAATGGAAATTCTGCAGGTCCATATAGATATCGAATGCCAGTAACATTGGTTGTATGTATGTCATCAGGCCATACCATTCGGAAGTTATAGTATAAATGCGTATATGTGCGAATTTCCATTAAATTTAAACCAAGTGCAGCAAGCCGAATCTTTACATCATGCAGTCTTTTACTATATTTGTTGTTGATGATTGAAGGGCACTTGCAAGGAACGGCACATATTTGAAGATTATGAAAAATATGAAGGATTTAAAAATGCATTTTAGATGCGAGATTGCTGTGAATTTATTGTGAAGAAGAGATCAAGAAGATGAAAAATCCACTCACCTGCACTCAGCGATACTTGAGTATCAAATAAAGTTAACTTTAGGACAGATTATTTAAATATATGTATACTTCGAATGGATGGCATTTGCATATGAAAACTAGCAAGCTGTTTTCCCCAAGATTTTTATCGTGAAAATTTTTTCGTTAAAACTTTTCTCATTGAATGCATGCATATGGTGTGTGTTTTCGTCCAGAGAGATGTGAAAGATAGATATAGTTGATTTAATAAATACATTTTTGTGTAGCTTTACACTGGATCAGTGCTGTGGGAAGATACAATTTCAGGGACATAGGGATTTATAGAAGACTTGTAAATTTTGCTCAAAACCCCAACAGTTGGACGCTGTTCAAACTCGTGTTGCATCTTGTTCATCGTGCATGGAAATGGCTTTTGGATGAATAGATTTGTAGAGGCTGCCCGTAGTCATCTTTGATTCTTTCTCGGCGGGTACTCCAATAAACTATTTCATGCCGTTTTTTTCTTCTAAGAATATTAGAAAACGTCACGTCACAATGCACGACTGGTTAAAATATGACACATATATAATGCAAGATAAGCAATCTATGACAAGATGCAGTGAATGAAAAGTTTATGCACATTTTTTCCATCCAACTCGCACATACCTACATTTGTACGTAGCTCTTTGACACATTACGCTAAAGCCGAGCTAAGCTTACGTTGACTTGGATTTGGAATACTGATTGTCTACAGAAAATCTGAACGTTAGTACGAGTGCGTTTCGCTTTTGTATATTCCACATATTACGATATCGTATTAATCAATGATAATTTTTGGTTTATCAAATATGTATGCTTTGTTCAACTTCTTGAGTATGTTTTATATTTTATTTCCTCTTTTGGTAAATCATCTGAAGCGAAATAGGAAATACCTTTTGTTTCCTTCTGAAACACCCGGGGTTCTTTCTCGCATGGTGCAAAAGTGTCATTTCGTAGTTCATGCCATTTGTTGCGTGAAATGGGTCAGCTCGACCTACGCTCAAGAATGTAGCAATAGTGGTAATGGGTATTTAACGTTATAAATAATTAATGTCCGATTCATATTCCGTTTCATTATCGTGCAAGCCCAGCGTGCAGATATTTCGTAAATTCGCCTCAAAGCAGGAGAAAATGTGTGACCACAAGCTGTTTGCGTGAATTATTCGCATTAATGAATCCAGACTGGACAAACATTTGAGGTGTGGTGATGGATGGAAGTGTCATTGGAGGAAAATGCCATGCTTAAATGGAACCTTTGTTTCACGCATTTTCAGGTAACGGCAAAAAACATGCGAACCAGAAGTTCTCCCATGTTTAAAATAATATGCGTTTCGTCTGTTACATGATTGTATTCCATTACTGAAATCTAAACGTATCGTTACCTTTCGGTTTTACTAGCAGCCCCGACATTGGGATATTTTGTACGACTTCTCTGAGGAAATGTTTGCATCATTTCCTTCATTATGTGTGTTTGATATGCGTATATTTTTTGCGTTTCAGCTATTAACATGATATTAAGTAGAATTTTAGTGTATGTTACGAACAATAATTATAATTACCGTGTGGAAGAAAGGTATGTGCGTATTGGCGTATTCGTACTTCTTGATAACTTGTTAGTGGACAAAGTAAAGTTGTTTAGAAATCGGAATTGTCAATTTGTAAAGTGGAAGATATATTGCATCGGGGATTCATGTGTCACTTTCCGTGAAGAAGGCGAACTGCTGTGCCTTGTTCAAAGTTGATACTAGGCATAAAAATAATGGTCTAATCGACACAGTGTTTCGTGCTTCGTTGCAACTAGCAATTCAGGCAATTCATCTTTTTGGTATTAGTGTTTACAAACGAAATACACTGTGAATGTAGAATTGCTTTCGTTCAAGCATTCACATATGGAATGTAAAGCAATTCAATTGAGCAAAGCAAACTGAATATATACTTCTTAGCTGAGGTTTAAGCATGTACAATGCTCACATTTGTATTGGACGCACATGTAACTAAAAGTTGTTTTCAAGGGCTTGTGGAAGAGTCAAGTTCTTCGGTGTTGGAAAATTTATTGCCTAATTGCATTCATTGACTAAGTGGGTGCGAGACCAGATTTACTTTCCTCTCAATTTCCTTCGATGAAGATAAAAAACGAAGGAGCGATGTGTCTTGTAAACCTGGAGCCAATGTGATGTTTTGTTATTTTTGCTGGTTCAAATGAAGTGATGCTACAGATGGGTGAATGGGTGTTACTACTATACACCATTGAATTTTATATGTACAACAGTGTATATTCCGTTGCAGTCCGTATAAACATGTATTTCGGTCCTTCAGTATATATGCTATATCTTATTAATGTAGTTCCTTTCAGCACTTGCGTTTAAGTATGTATATGTATATATCATGGGTAGTTTCGTACATTGTCAATTTCGTTTTTGGATTGCTGCATGACATCCAACGAAACTTAACATTTCACTTTAGCCTCGTCCGTACTTTCATTAGCTGGAATGTTTTTATAAACTGAGTTGCAGATCATTTCTGTACCTAGCAGATTGAAAATGTTCAATAATTAACGTGGCTTGTCTTTCTTCAGTATTTACCTTTCTTGGGAAAAGACTTGTGACATGGCAGATGGTGTAAAAGGTACTTGGATGTACGCGTTTTGTCTGCAACGAGATTGGCTGGTAACAAGCTTCGCGAGTTTCTTAAAAAGTACCAAATAATTAACGAATTTCGTTGTAGAAAATCAATTAGAATCTAATTGGGCCTATTAGTTGCAGACTTTGTTAGGATACGCTGACAATTTCTTCCCCTTCTCCTTTTCCCTTAAATAGCCATCCCCACTCAAATGCTTGCGTTGCGTAACATGTCGTCGTGTGTAGTTTGCGTCCAAAGTAGGAAAGTGTAGAATTACCATTTTTTAACGAACAATAAATGATCGTGTAGAAATATCAGCAATGCTGATCTTCTACTTACATAAGTTCAAGTCATTTCGTCCATTATCTGGTTAACGATTTCCAGTACTCGTGATATCATTTGTCGCTGAACTATGATGATTTGTATAGCTGACATGATTAATGGGATTCTATATGGAGTGGAAAAAATTTATAAAAATGTATGCATGATTTTCCCCGGGTTCAAACAAAGGCAGCTCGCACAGGTATACGAGGTTGATATGATGATATGTAATACGTTTGTAGCGCTGAAATGAACAGGAATTGCATACTGATGTGCAGACGACGTTAGTTTTCAAAATGCCGACAGAGAGGGGCAAAGTAGAGCTAAGGCGGTGTCTCCATTTTATGCACGGAATTGGAATGAGCTGACGATGAGTAAAAAGGGGCGATTTTACGACGTGGTTTTCGTGGTTCGTCTTCTCATTCTTGATGGTTTGGCTTGGCTTATGGTTCGGTTTTTGGCTTGCTTTCTTGAATGCTACTCCTCCGTGTCATTGTCTCATCTTGACTTTTTGGCTTTCTGTCTACATGAAGGAATCTGGAAATTATGAAAAACGACGAAAATTTTATGACGACAAGGATTGCATAGAGAATTGGACAAGGGTAGGAAAAAACAAGGTTGACAGAGGAGACGAAGAGGGAACGTGAAACGAGGAAGAATTCATTCTATCATTCACTCTGAAGACTTTAAAAAGCAAGTGACGAATCCCACAAGACCACATTTCATTGCGGCCATATAATTTTGATGATAAATGTGTTGGCAAGAAGAAAACGACAGGGGTATTTGTCTCCTAAACTAGAAAATGTTTGATATGTTGACTGATGATTACGAAGGAACAAAAGGAGCAGAAGTTGCAACGATTGTGAAAATGCGTGCCCTAAGCTGTTTATAGGAATCTAATATGAATCTATATAGTTAATGCATATGTATGTGTGTAATAACAGCAGCGAATCCAGCTCATTTGTATCATTAGTAAGTGAATCGTGGATGCTTCCGTTGTCTAATGCGAAGCATTAAAATTTTGGTGACTTTTTAAGTGACACTGCATTCTCGGAGTATGCTGCAGACCGGATTATTAATGTAATTACTTTGGGGAGCTCAAGTGATGTTGCAAATATTCATTGGAATGAAAAGAAAAGGGTTGAGGTTGAAACACAGAACTAGAAAAAGGACAATGAATGATATAAGTGGTTTTTGAATGGATCTCAAAATGACTGTCATTATCTCAAGAGCAAGGTTGTCCCTGGTATTATTAGTAATCCATAAAACAGGCACAAAGAATGTTACGCAACTCTTCTGAAATAATAGAAAGTAACTAATGCATAATTCTACGTAATTCCTGAGGAAATGTCTATTTATTTGAATTAGTTGTAAAACAAGTCTTTCGTCGTATTTCGCGAACAGTGTGTCATTAGTCATTATCATAACTTATTTAAGTGAAAATACCTGAAATGCTCTAGAGACAATTTACGAAAAACATGGTGTAGCAATTATCTGCTGGAAAGGTATACTCTCGATTAAATGGGGCCAACAAAAGTATGCAATTTGAGGGTATAAAAAGGTGCTGTTGATTTAATTTCGTCTAAAAGGAACCACAATTTTTCTTGCTTTTTGACTGACATTTTGGAATGTAATTGAGTAAAGAGTATTTTTGTGTGTTTTCGTTCTGTCTGAAAATATCAGGTTGTAAGAAATTATATACATGAAACGTACACATCCGTAGCCGCACTCACCGTATATATTTTAACTGGGGAAATGTGGAATGACTCATCCTTGTGTCTATGAATGGCAAACGGTACAGTTTTATAGGGCTCCGTTAGACCAACAAACCTTAGTTTTGTTGCCTTTCTTACCTTAATCCTAATCCTATGAAAATGTTGGCAAACGAAAGTAATTTTGTGGTACGTTATTAAGGTTCGGTTGTCGAATTGAAAATAGCATGGCTCCCGAGGAACAAAAACATTACATGCCGGTCACCCCAATCATACACCTCGTACATGATTGTTTTGTTGTCAAAAAAGGAGCCCGATTTCAATAAGCTACTGACCACATTATGAGCAAGGCCATGTTCTTTTTGTTTATTGCTATGATTAGATCGTTGGTGCACAGGTGAACATGTTTCCACCATATGTGTTGTTTTTGCTGAAAGGAAGTTATTTATTCGTGATCGTTCTTCGTCAATTACCTTGTCACTCTGACAGCAAGGGTGGACATGTTGATGAATAACTTGATGGTTTGTGTACACTAAAACGGGCAATAATGTTAGTTTTTTCTACGAAACAGACCCGACGCATGCACATATGCTTCCTTTACTTATCCAAGTTTTTATTTTGCAAGATTTGACCAAAAAATCATGCTGGAAAAGGTAAAAAGGGAAGTTGAAATGAGACGAAGAGCTGAAGAAACAAATAAAAAAACTTAACGGGGCAGAAATCACCATCTGACCTTGATAAAAGCATGTAATTTTGTAATGTAAACACGCACCTATTCATTTAGGAAAAAGGAAATGAGTACGTCTAGGACTAGGCTCCGTTTTTATGTCATCTTAACTTTGAACGGGAAAGAATTCTATGAGCATTCCTTCATGAAAGAAAGAATGTTAAGCTTGAAATACCAATTCCCATCAGGGAAGAACGTTTTGTGCGATGATTAACTAGGCACAATAATGCGTAGCTTTAGAAAAACTCACGTGGCAGTGCTTTTCAGCTTAACCCTGAAAATTAAGTTTTGGTCTATGCGTATATATGTTACGCTTGTGTGCCCGTAGACCATGCACCTTGAAGCTTGAGCCATACGCAAGAATTTTGCTTCATAAATATTTTCATTGTCAACTGATGAAAGCTGACTAGGCTGGCACATCGTTTGTATGGGTGCATTAATTCTTCTCCATTTCGTTGAGGCAAGATCAAGCCACAGCACAGCTATAATCCTCCACCCAGTATTCTATTCTTGTCAGGGAGTGATTTATGGATATTTTTTTCCAATTAACAGGCCATATTGGAAGGAACTGATATGTGTGTATGTGGAGAAGAAAATAAAAGAAGTTTTTATTCTTTGATTCATACATTTGATTGGTTGCTGATTTATTAGAAAGAATATAATTCACAATTTGATTAGCTGCTCAGAGCTCATTACTTTGGGCTTCGTCGTTTGTCCATTTCAGTTTCTTTGGATCACTACAGTTCTTAAGGTACATGTTGGGATCAGTGCAAATTTTAGGGGCTATCTAATAAGAAGACTGAAAAGACCTTTGGTTGAATGTGGCGTATTTGGTGATAGCAATTAAGTGAAAGTCATTCATTCATTCTTTGTGTGAGCTCGCTCGAGGTAAAGAGGTGTGTAGCATACTTGTCGCAAAAGCAATATCTTTTGCTTCTTTACAATATTTTCATGTTATGGACGTGAAGGAACTGGTCAATACTCACGGTTGTGTAATGTTGCAAACGCGCAAAGTAATTATTGCGGGTCGCCAAGGTCTGCTCATTATCGGATGAGTTATATGAAGCCGTGCACATTTCAAGCGTGAATGATGCACAATTGTAGACTTTTTCTTTGGAAAAGGCTTCAGGCGTACAGGGGTAATATGCATAACAATGCAGAAATTCTCATTATTACCAACCGTTGCCAATTATGCATGGCTAGTGTGTAGCTGTGATCAGCTTTCAGTAATAATATTCTCTCTACTTGTTTAGTTAACTGCTTCCAAAGTGATAGGTTAGGATGTGTCGAATTTTGACGTATACCTATTTCACAAAGGGTTTGCCAATTGAAAACTATACCCAGCATCTTGGGCTCAATGTCTGACACTTCTTCAGAGCATATATTAGCATATGGCAAAATGTAATATTATTTTGAATTCAAAACTTGAGGGTTGCTCAAAACTAAAGTGATAAATCCGTAATTGTCCGTGGCTGAATACTTCTAGAATTCGTTATGACTATCTTCTTGAACAGCATCAAAATTCCTCACATAATTTCACAAGAGCCTCTCATGAACCATTGTACTGTTCTTGGGGTATCTTATTCCCTTTTGTCTCATTGTGTGATATGTATAGGGGATGAATTGTGTTATTTTGAGGGTTTTAAACGAAAATGACATTTAAATATGAAAGGAAGAAGGTTATCAAGCTCAGAAGAGAGAAGGGCTTTTCCATGATGTGACTACGATTGCTGAAATTTAGTCATATTTTTTTCTGGAGGAACAATAACAATCATAAAATAATAATATATTCAAGAAGAAGGTGTGAGTGAGATTTCCTTCTCTCACACTCACAACTCTCACGTTCATCTAAATAACAAGAGGAAAATGAGAGGTGGTGGTTCTCTCAGATTGGAGCTAGTAATAATAAATGTGTGCAGAAGGAGTCGTCTTCATGTGCACAGTTTATTCACAGAAGCAACTAGACAACGGCACTCCAACGCATAAAGTCCTTAAACTTGAGAAAATGAAGTGGGGGAGAGGGCAAAAGTGAGATGAAGATAAAGAGCTTTAAGAGGATTAAATGAGGATTATGGCACCACTTGATTTCACTGGACTGTGGTGATGTTCACCTGTCTGCTTCTGACACTGAGCAGGACATATCACAGACAAAAGTATATAACTTTATATAAGGAGTGTTGTAAAAGCTAGGACCAGGATAAAGCTGAGGTGGATATATAGCTATGCTTATGAGAGCCCCGCATATATACATACATTCCAGTCTTTGTTTAGTTTTGTTCCAATGAAATAGCAATTTCTTTGTCTGTTCAGCTTGACATGAATATTATTACGTTACGTTTGGCTCGGTTTTAATGCTATCTTGCAGAGTCCTACCCGTTTTGGGTGAGTCGAGTAAATGAGCGTAGGAGACTTTGTCGTTGTCTCAAGTACCATTTTGTTCTTGAAGTGCTGGGCTTGAGCTTACTCATTCTTTCTCTCTCGAAAAAGGTTCCATCTGCTCCGCACTTACTTGTGAATGATCATAGCACCAGCCATAATGACTGCTCCTCGTCGGGCTACACCTTCATTGAGGAAATTACTTCTGGTGTGCACAGGACATAGTTGTAGTGTAGCAAGAGAAGATGATTATGAGGATCCCGTGTTTTATTTTGAGTATTAGGCATAGACAGTAAACTATTGGCTGCATTTTAAGTGACCATGCGTGTCTATTGTCCCAGAGGAGTGTCCCAAACATGATCATTTAATCAAGAGTTTCCTCGATTTGCATAATGGATAAAGCTCATTAGCATTCACTCATCGCTGTTATCAGCAAACTCTCTGAAGCTTTGTACAAAAAGATCCTACGACTATAGTGTATTTATTTAACCTTTGAAGAAGTTAAACTTTTTTTTAGCTTGAAAGTAAAAAAATACTAACGAAATGTTTAATTTACGTTTACATGAAACGTCACACTTGTTCTCATGAGTTATACTAATGTAATTAAATTTTAACCAGGAAAGTGTGTACATGCACAAAAGTGCTTGTTTCGTTAAGTTTTTCAACTTACAAAAGAAGAAAAACATCAGTGACATCCACCTAGGTTTAGCTAATAATGTGCCTGTGAAGTGTCATGTAGTTCTTTTCACTGTCGTTGTTAACCTGAAACGTGTTATCGTTTCTGTTCAAGAGCCTGGAAAAAATATCAGAAGTATCACGCTTTATATATTTTGCCCTTTTTATACCATTTTGGAAAGTATTTGAATTTTGAACAGGCGATAATGTTGTGGGAAAGTCTCAAACTGTGCAGAATAAAGGTGTTAGTTAGCTAACAGTTAGTGCTGTGATGTACAGTAATGGTAATGATAACAAAAAGCGGATGATGATGATCTCTAAAAGATTTTTTCTAGGCTCTCCTCCAGAGATGACAAAGCAGTCAATGCATCCAGCAGGTTCACATCATTTGTTCAAGGATATGCGCTCATCATTGAACTTGTGGTTTGTGAGAAAAAGGGAAAAAATTCTTCTCGCTCTCCTCAAGAGATGATTCATGCATTGCTCGGTATGAGAGACGAATAAGATTCCAAGAACGTTTTTTCCTTCTTCTTCTTCTGGAGATCCTTTTCTTTTTCGTTTTTATTATCGTTGAATTCCTCTATTCTTCCGAGGCAAACATTCATTATTACGTGTGTAGCCGCATATTTGAGGCATTTTTTCCAATATCATAAAAGTGTTTTTGTATTTGTAGCACGGAGGGAGATGAGAATATCCTTGGCGTGCATGCATGCATGAATTTTCTATATGACCTGCCTTCCTGCTGACAAAACATAGTTAAGGTGTGAATACTCGCTGACTTTCTACCCTACCGACCGATGAGGTGAGCTGACACCCGCGTAAAATATTGTCATTTTCCTCATCTTGGAAAACACCACTCCGCGTATCTCTGATGAGATGTACACGATTTGAAAAAAGCCGACTTTATGTTGCATTGCGCACTTACATGTTCTCTCCTCTGTTTTATGTTGCACTTTTTTCTTTCTTCGCCGAGTTGAAATGGAGGTGGTGTGGTACTTGTGTCATACATATTTGCTGATGATGAGTATGATCATCTCCTATTCAATGAGAAAAATTCATTTGACATTCTTTGAGAAGAAAAGACGCTTAATACAGTTTCAACCTGTAAAGTGTTCAGACCGGCATGAGAAAATCAAAAGTTATTTGATGCCAGAAATTCCGACCTTCCAATCCTTATGGCTGCACATGATCGAGATAATGTAAAATAGCTCTATGAGCCTATGCACAAGTCAATTACGCGAGAATAGATTACAGATATCTTGTCATATATTGGTTAATTCTACCGGTAGGGGATCCATAGGAAAAAGGGGATGACCTCGGCAAGGAAGTACTGTATATGTACCTCTCTCAGGAATGCGTTTTGTAACCAATATTTATTAAATAAAAAGTATTTCAGTTCGATTTGTATCAACGGATGATGCACATAATACTTGCTCATGATGAACGTGACCGGTAATCGCTCTTTGATAACCCGTATTTGAATGAAATTTTTATTTATTTAAAAAGCATTTTCCCTTGGTACATGCTTACATGATGCACTCTCGCTCCATGTGTGCACGTGGTTAAATCTGTCAGGTGCAAAAAATTGAAGCTGTTTCTCAAGCATTGTATTCAAAGAGAGATGAACTGGAATTTTCATTTTTCTCTAACAAAAGTGAAGGTGGAGATGTATAATATAAAATTACTTGAAAGGATAATTGAAGGCGTGACGGGAAAAAATCGCACTTTGATCGTACGGCGAGTTGTCGCTATCGAAGAAAGAAAACTGTCCTGTCATCACAGAGTAATCATCCCCGGCAGAGGCGCAATGAATCTAGAAAATCCATAAAGTACATACACTTGTGTTAAAGGGGAAAAAAGACAGCAAACACTAAATGATAAATTATATCACCCTTACTTGAGAGAGAACCAAATGCAATGTCATCACGATAAAATAGTTTTAGCCATCGTTTCCTATATACTGCCTCGTCGAATGCAGCAGGTCCTCCTCTACAATGGATATTTTTCCGAAGCTGTGTGTGTGTCTGCTCTTCCTTTAACAAAAGAGAGCGCAATAATAGATCGATGGCACACATTCCGTCACCGCATTGTGTTACAATCATTATGTATCTCACATGTGATATGCATTTCGTTGTCATTGCCATTCTCAGGATGATAATGCAGGTTATTTTTTTGAAGGTGATGTTGGTGGTGGAGGTTGCACTTTCATGTTATTTTCCTGATGCGATGATGCATTGCACAATAACAACGTTTTGACCTTTGCATTATCACAATTTTTTGAGACCATATGCGATGCACATTGTATCGTATACTAGAGTCGAGTTTTTTTTGTGTAATACCAGACAACACCGTTCATCTCTAGTTCATGCTGATCAAATTGAATGGAATTGACTGTGAGAGGTTGGAACTTTTATTTTTTGACGATTCATACACACTGATCAATAGTGAAGAACATGGCAAAAAGTCTCCCATTGAGAGAGCAAGTTAATAACCGTAATATTCCTAATAAGCTCGGGATAATGGAACTTAACCACAGAGAGCCGTTTATAGCCAAGTCATATATTTCTGTTTCTGTTGGGATGATGCGAAAGAGTGAGATGAGAACGAAATATTATTATGAACTCCACAATTCATAATGATAATGCAAGGACAAGCATTAAAAGAGATTTTTCAAACCGCGCCCTGACAAATGATCTTCGACATCTTTTCGAAAAGAATTTTTAAGTGCGCACGCTTGTCCATATGAATTTCATACTTGTCCAATGATTATTACAATTGCAATTGGTGTAACAAGTAACGAACGTGGATTTAACGACGATGATGATGTACATATGTTGGAGGTGTATCCTTAATTTAGGAACAGAGTTAGAATTAAGAGTTTCTCTTATGTCACATAAAGAGTGTGTGTGTCGAGCTAGTGAAAGATTTTCCACTAAATCTTGCATCGTATGCGAGCGTGTGTACGAATGTTTCTTAATAAATGTACAGCCATCTGTTGAACTTCTCTTTAAAATGTGCGTCGACTTATCCATTTTCTGATATGCATTTTGTATGTTTGGTTTCTTGAGCTCAAGTTTTCTTGTACATATGCACATGGTTAAACTATCCTTTTATGAGTAAAATGATATATTAGTGTGAGCTTTATGAGAGAAAAAAAATGATGTAATGGGGACCGTAATAAGTTCATGATTTATTTCATACAATCTCCCAAATTTTACACTACTGCAGCCACAAAAACAGTCAGCAGCGGCACACTTACAGATTCTATTCTTTTTTGCATTCTCAATCTCACCCTTGCTTTTCTAAGTTCATTCAAGTCTCCGTTCTTTGTCTGCATCGTCTCATCTTTTTCTTCATCTTCAGTATCTTCTCTTATTTCGTCGTCGTCACAGTTCGAAACTTTCTGAAAGTCACTTGAGCCCGTTGTTTACTTTGGCGTGCTCAATTTCACAAAGACCATGCACGCCTTTGAGTCGTACAACTGTGGAACCTAAATTTGTGTTATATGGCGAAAGGTACGAAGGAAAAGCGTAGTGTATTTAAACGGGTCGTTTTGACTTCAATGTGGTAATTTTTTTCTGAAGGTGATTGAAAAGTTACCATTGAGTCTGACTTCGACTGGAGTCTCTCCTTTCTATCATTCATAAGTATAATATGATGATGACGATGATGGTGATACTAAAATATGAATTCAATGCTCAGGAAGGGACCTCTCCTATATTATCCCAGATGTAAATTAGGCATCTCTACAAACTTTTGTACGATATTGCCATTGCTTTTGCTTCTCATATTCGACTCGACTCTCTTGAAAACCTCCACTTGAATAGGGAGAAGAACAAGGAAAAGTTGAAGGAAAGGGTAAAACACTTTTTTCTTCTTTTTATCCAATGTGAGATGGTCCTTAGACTTTATGGAGTTGGACCCATGGGGAGACATTATTGAAAATCATCTGGGGGTATAGAATTTGGTTAGCAAGAGTTATGATGAAAGTTTGCCCTTTTACACACTTCTTGTGCTTTGGGTAAGGAATGATCCTTAGTATATTGTTATGAAAGTTTATAGCAACTGCTCATTGGTGCTTTATAGTATTTGTATTGTGTGACTTGTGTGAAGGTATTTTGTTCTGAGTAATTCTTACGAAAGGAGGGGAGAGAGATGAAATTGCAGTAGGAGGAATGTGATGTGATCCAGCGTACTTGAGGATATAAATGTATCTGCATAGGGAGCTTATATAATAATGATGGATAAAAAGCGTGAAATTTATTTCTGACCATTTTTGTTCACAACTACAATGGGAGAATGCTCTGCGAGGAGGGTCATAAGCGAAATTGAAATTTTATTTATTTTGGTAATCGAGCTCATTTTGTACAATATCAATCTTTTCCCTTCCTTTATACTGATGACTATTGACAAGAAGGTATGAAGAATAGAAAATTTACTTGCCCTTTTACAATAACAAATCGAATGTGTTGAGACGAAGAAGTCAAGTGGGTGGTTGAAATATAAAAATGCTTCCCCGAGGATATTATATACGACTAGACGCTTTACTGTTTACTGCAAAGTACTATTTACAGTGTTTAACCATGTACTTTTGAATGTGATGGTCGCTGTCCCTTAAGTGTGGAAATGCGTCTCGATGCGATGATAATTAATCATCCAAAATTCTTTAACTGCATATCATTTGTTTTTACTATGGGCTTCAACGTGTTTCGTTCTAGGTGAGATATGAATTATGTGCATAATTTACCGTGGAATTAAAAATCATCTTCATACGAGGGAAGGAAATAATTGCATTGAGCCGACAAACCATGCTTACTACAACTATTCAGTCTCCGTTCGCCGTTCTAAAGTTCAATAAAAAAATCTTTGATTCACCATGAAAAAATTTCCCCTGCATCGCGGACATAATCATGACTAAAAGTTGAATATTAAAATGCATGAAGATGTCAGTATTATTTGAAATAACCTACATATTCTCTTGTATTTGGTGATATGTAATGTACGTATGCCCAACCAATTTGACTCACACGCCAATCCCACCACGACTACGCACGAGAGAAAATGGGAAAAAATGAAATGCTTCGATTGTGTTATACGAACTTGGTTTGCACCCCGATGTTTCGTAGAAAACAGAAGAATTGGATGATGAAAAGAATCGAAAATTACTATTAACAGATCAGATCGGATCAGCTTCAGCCGTCATCATTTCCCACCTTTGCATGAGTTTCTCTCTGTTTTTCAATCCGTTTCATGCTGGCAGTATAATTTTTTGTGTTTCTTTCGATCATTCGTCGATAATATGGTTTTTCTCTCTCTTACTTCTTGGCTTTACCTAGAGCCCATCATCACTTTGCATGGTCATGTCATGTCGATTATTTGAGTGATTGTCGTCGTGGCAGGCTCTAACTCCTTCTTGACTGTACTCACTGCTCACACACCAATACTTAACTTTTTGTAAAGCAGAACACATATTGCACAAAAACGATAATAGGTAATTCGTTCGATCAAAATCGTGTTGAGTCGTGACTTACAGGTGTAACCGGATGAAGTCCTGGTGAATTTTAAAGATTGCATGCGTTGAGCAAGCAAAGTAGCAAGTAACGACAGGATACAATCTCCTCCTCACATGTGTGTGTATGTATGTACGTATGCCTATATGCAATCATCACTTATTTTTTCTTCTTTCCTCAAGCATATATGCGAGCACTCATTTTCATCGCAGTCTGCACCCCATTCAAATTCTCAATACCTATAAATGATTAGCCTAGAACGGTGATCTTTTTGATATTTATCGTCGTTGTTTCAAGTAACGTTATGTTCACTTGTTGGATGTAATTCATCAATTCATGACTTGAAGAGATCGATGATAATAATAGGTGAGAGTAGGAGAGCTTTCCTCAAAATCATAAGTTGAAGCATACAATCTTCCTCTTTCACTCGTTCACTTCAGTATTTCTATATCGAATGGAGGTAATAGGAAAATTAAATAATGTGTACGTTCAACCTACAGAGGAAATGGGAAAATGATAGGATTCGGGAGTGGGGCATATGAGCACGACACAGCAGACCACATACCATCTCATCTACATATTTAAAGCTTCTGAAAATAGGTTTCTATCAATCAGAATCTCTCACTTTAACACCTGGAGCACAGATTAAACTTCTTGTATTATTCCCACATACTCTTCGCATCGAACTTCTGAAAGTAAGCGGATCGAGAAATCCTTGAACTTTATAATGCATAACACTTAGAGAATTACATACTGAAGATTGAAGACAGAACCATTTTAAAACCTTAAGGCTCATTCCATAGAGTACCTTATGTAATAAGGTACGGACACAATGGTAAGGTGTTTTTTACTGTTGCAATGTTTAGTAAAATTAAAAGATACGGTTTTATTCGTATTTAAACCTTTCATCCTTGGAGGAAGGTGATAGTCAGATTTCTTGCAATGCTTGGCTCTGTGTACAGGTTTGTTTTAAACAAGCGATATGTGGCTGAGGCGTATCATCGGCCGTCATCAGATATTGTTTTATCCAACCTCTTTTTATTGTTACTGTTCTTTCATTTCGTCCGACATTAACACATGGGGGAAAATATGAGGAACGCATGCTTTACTTCACAGAGAGAATCCACTCTGGCATTTAACAGCATTTTTCTCAATTCATCATTCCGATCTGACTCTTTGGAATGAGTAATTTCTCTCATCACTCTTTTAAAATGTACCGACATGACGATGGACACCACACTCGTGAAAATGTATTTCATTTCTTGTGGGGGTAACTTAGCTGGCACGCTGAGATGTGTGGAACGAGAGATGAAGAGGAAGGGAAAAAAGTGAAGGATGGTTCCTCTGCTCTGTCGTCATTCATCAGTCAGATGACTGAGCACACACATAGACGATGGTGATGATGATGAGAGAGAGAATGGAAGATCTAGGCTATAAGAAAATTGGTACACAGAGCCGTCGTCTTATCGTTTCGATTCGACCCTTCCTCTGACCATAAACTTCTTCGCTAAAATGTTCTACTTGAATCGATTATCCATGCATTCTCTTCACTTCATCTCATCTGCCCGTCATTCTGACACCTTAGCCTTTCCAATCCTTGTCGGTATGTTGTGCCTGTGTGGTTGAACGGAATGGAGCGGAAAAAATTATGGAATGTATTATTTAGTGACTTTGCTTTTAAAAAGCCTGTAGCGAGGAAGGAATGTCATTGCGACGTCATTGCAAATGTTTCTCTCCTCCTTGCTTTTCGTACTCACTATATGAACTCAGAACTGTGAGGGTTATTACTTTGAAGGAAAAGGACGAGTGAAAAAGTTATCAATAAGATAAGAATCAAATCAAGCCAGAAACCTTGTGCGATACCATTTTCGAAGATGCCATTCCCTTCATCAAATGGTAGAATCGTGCATTGATTTGTACTCTTTGTCATTTCGATAGTTTCCCATCATATCGATTAAGCAAGGCGTTACGAAGGCGTACCCTTTTACATACTCATTTTAAAGATAAACTCGTAGCTATTATGTTTTTTGCAATAATTTTCACTTAACGCTGAAGAATTCCGTTTAATAGATTTCCTTAATATTTCTACTCAAGGATTCGAAGACAATGAATTAAGATTTTGTCTTGAAATATGCGCGGTGAATATTGAAAGCATCCTTGTGATTACAGCAGTGACACCTATTGTGGATTTTCCTTATCGCAGGATTTATTATTGCTTAAAACGGAAAGGGACATTGCTGTTCAAGAGTTGTAAAGCGATTTCATTTGAGCTTATTAATCCAACTCCAGTTTCTGGGCTAATATAAATTCGTGAGACCAAGTCAACATTACCGTACGGGTAGCGCTTGAGCCATTAGAAGTTTCACAGGTTATATGTATTCGTTAATACTACAGCTCTTCACAGCCTCCAACAATTATTCAATGGAAACACATTGTAGCGATGACTGTCATTGTTCACCTTTTCGTCCATTACGACAATAGCATCCGTCAATACATGTGTGTGAGTTGCATAATAATATTGTGAGGAGAAGAAGACGAAGTGAAATTATGCAATGTCCTTCTTGTCCTATGTTCACCAAGAACGTTTGTGTGTATCACTGAATATGAAACATCTACAGTTGCATCGGGCTACATATTGCATAATTAATATCCGATCCGAGAAGTTGAAATTGCATAAAGATAAATAAATGTAGCAGTTGTGAGTGGGGTGTGATTATGAATTCAAGTTAGCTTCCAGACGTGCCCTTAAAAGTATCAAGAGCGCGTATCCGTTTTCTCTTCAGCATTCTGAAGGCACTGGGATTCATAAATTGATGCAGATGAGACAGACCGCAACGTAAGGGGAACACTACAAAGAATAGGATTCCTTTCTCTCTAACGCTTCAACTCTCGAGATTATTAAATATTATGCATATATAAATATAAAAAATGGTGTGTGTACGAGGATGAGTAAGCTCTTGTCGAACGTCATCTTTGATCTTGGCTCATTATGCTGAATCGAATTGTGGTTGAGTTTCTAGAAGAACGATGAGGGAGTGAGAAGAGATTGAAAAAAGGAATAATCATAAATATGGCGTATCATGGCGGATCTACGATTCCCTTGTAAGAGAAATATTATGTGGTATTTGAATTGTAAGTATGAAATCTGAATGGCTTATCTGTCATTCTCCAACGAGGTATTTAAAAAGCAATAAAGAATTGGTGTGGATACCATGTGGCTGAGAAGAAAGGATGATGATGACGGCAAATATTCTTTCACATAGGTGGTCCTTCAGAAGAGCCCTCTTCTATTTGTGTGGACGGTTGTGCACCGTGGCTTCTTCTTTTTAGTATTCAATGTGGTCATCCCAAGCGAATTTAAATGAGGCACCCGTTTCTGGCACTCATTTCACATTGTGTTCCTTTGAATTCTTTCATTGTCATGATACTTCCCCCAAAAAAACACGGCTTCGTTGGACACTATTATATTCGGGCCAGTATTAAAATGATTCGTCCGATTATAATTCCTCGATTGAGATTCGTTTAGAGCATTGACACGACGATATTGCCTTTGCATACACAAAAGGGAACGTTGAAAAGCGTTTTTCTTTTCAGTGATGGCTTTAGTAGGGAAAGTTGAGGATTTAGAAAATGTATAACAATCACAGCTTCTATATTATGTCATTGGCAAATTCTTTTACGCCTTTTGTCAGTTCAAGAATCCAAAGTATTTTTTTAACGATGTGTGAAGTCGTATCTTGAGTCGTAAGAAGTTTTTCAAGTTTTGTCGAAATGTAAATAATAATACTTGTCCATCAATGGTAATTTTCATTTAGATGAATATTTTTGAAGAGAGAATCTGACAGAATTTTCCCGTGTGACCATGATTTTGGCAGATATCGTTTTCAAGCATAATCGAGTGGTTGATTCGTGCAGATTATTTCTAAAATGAGCTTTATGTAATACCATTTAGTGTACACATTTTTATATCCAATTTCACTTCAAAAGGAAATTAGAAAAAGGGAGAAAGCCAAAAGCCATATAACAGTGCTCCATCGCTTGTTGGAATTAATGAGAAGTTCACAGCGTTCGGCATGAGCATGATTTCAAGTTTATTTACTTTTGTGAGCTACATTTTTTACAAGTTTCCTTACATATTTCAATTTTAAAAAGTTATTTGAGGATATTATTTATAAAAGTGTGTCATGTTTGTTTATCCCTTTGGGTTTCAATCTGCATCATAAATCTTGAAATTACGTATTTCAAAAGTTAACACGTAGAAGATGTGGACATAAACCCAGGGTTTTTATGGGTTTCATGTCAATATCACATTTCATTGTTCCTCCAGCGAGGAGGAGAGCTTGTTAAAAGCGATTATTTTCACTTGCGCCTTCACCCTACACCTTTCTCCAGTTCCAGCTCGTTAACCACACATTATGAGGCTCATTTCTCTGTGAACCATTTGAAAATTAGTTTATGACTTCAAGTTGGTTTAACCAATTTAGAAAGAAATTAGGTATTCAGGTATTCCCTCGGTCTTTTTCTCCAGCTAGCTGGTAGAGAATGTGTTAATGCATTATTCCGAACGCGTAACATAACCATAGCATGTCTTCTTCTCTGGAGCCTCGCCTGTATGTTTGCCCTTATTATTAGAAACGAGCTTATTATCTTTCAACACAACGCCTATATGATGGTCTACTCCATGCTCTTTTGTTGGCTTCATTCCATGTCATAAGGTAATGTTCCGAAGGAGGAAGATGCTCACATAAACGAGCCGCATCTTCTTCCGTGGTCCCTCACTCAACCACAGATCTAGTATCTAGGTCCAGTTAACTTCAACTCGAGTCACATATACATACACACTACGTTCGGAACTTCAACAGAGAAAAAACAAAAGTTGTTTTATGTGCCAGCTATATTTACTTGTAATAATATCATATTAGTCAGAGGGATATGCATAAGCCGTTGACGTATTGGTAGTAAAAAAAAGAAAGTTAAGGAGGAACTGTATAGATATTAAGCAAAGAAAGGAGCCAAAACGGGCGAGTCTCGTGTTTCAAACTCATCCCAAGTTTACAGAAATCATAATAATAATGGGGTGAAGGTGTGCGTGCATGTAAATAATGCATTTATGAGCTGGCTTTTTCCTCCCGTTTTAACTCGCACTTTTTGGAATATAGTAACGATGAAAATGTATAGCTGAGAAATATATATACATGCAGATACTTACTCAGTATGTAGATTATGTGTATATATAATTCATAAAATGGGTATCGTATTATTTCTTCTAGCTGGACGATGTGCATAGCATAAAGTCAAGCTGAATCAACACACACACACACACACACAAACATGGCCGTTCTCAAGTTTAGGGACCATTTTTAACCTCCACACATCCAAAAAAAAGTCTTATTAGTTCGGATAATGGTAAAGCGAGAAAAATTGGTATGTTGGTTTAGACCATGCAACTTCGTTGTTTGTGAAGAAAAACATACAAACAAGGTGAGTAACATAACATATGCATATGCATAGTGATAGATCTTCCCTAAGTTCTACACGCATGCATATTTAAATAACGACCCTTCTGGGTAATTCCCTTTGCACGGTTACTGCTCTCCATCCACTGTTGACTGATTGTTAGCCATTCCAGTTGGGTGACATGATGCTGGCATCGCACGTTACGTAGCACTCGTTTATTAATAATAATGATTATATATAGTACGGGTGCAGGTCTAGGCTTTTCATTTTGAGAGTATGCAGGTTTCAAAGATGTTCGTCTAGATATTTTGCCATTGGTGTGACGGAACATTTCAGGTTTTCTTGGCACTTTTATTACATTACCTCATGAATTTGATGGATTAACTGAGTTTTGAATCTTATTACATGTTTTCTCATGTTTGTGTCGTTCTCCATTTTTAAAATGGTTTCGTAAAAATATATATTTTACATTGGCGGAGGTGTTATTGTTCTGACTGCTAAATCCAAAAGGTATTTTTTTATCAAATGTGCATATCCTGAAATATCCTGCTGAACACCCTTCAACTGCACCCTGATCACCTCTAGGATGAGGGCTGAAAATTAATTTCAGAGAGAGAGAACCGGATTCGAAGCTATTTATTTTTAAGGGCTGTGCGTGATGACGTTGTACGATTTAAAAAAGTTATTATGTTTTCTGGAGCTGATTTGTAGGGCAGATTGGATTTTTAGCTAGATGGTGATAAATCTTCGATAGATATAGAAATAGAAGGAAGCGTGAGCAGTTGGTGATGATGGAAATATTACAGATATTTTGAATCGGGTGGAATAAACATCCTTGTTCTTATGACACTATAGGATTACCTTTTACCTCTGCTCCACTATAAGAGCAACAAGATCAGGACAGGAATCAAGATATCCCCTCATTCATCATTCCAACTCTCATACAAATTTCTAATCCTGGACAATCTTAAAGAAATTCCTAACAATTTTTTTCTTCTCCTTTTGTTGTTAACGACTCAAAGAAAGGAACATGACATGAGTACACGGATATATTTTTCTCGTCCATTAAAAATCTTTTCTTTGCATTGTGAAAAGCCAATGGAATTTGTCTTGTGGGATGTTTTTTATAACAAAAGAAAACTAAAAGAGAAGAAAAAGAATGGACATTTGAACAAGGATGTTGGTAATTATCTCTGTTGACAGATGGAATGACAAATTCGGTCTTCTCATACCATAATGGAGTTACGTGGCCGATTTCTCTAAAGTAAATAATGAGCATGTTATAGCATCCTTTAAAAATCGATTATGATTCACTTAGTTTTCCATTTAAAATGTGGTTCAAATGCCGAGAAGAAATCGAGGATGTTCAACAATTGAGAATTTTGTAAGCGGGACAGTCTTGTGTGCAATATTACTTTGCATCATCGCAGAGGATAAGTTTTCACATCTTCAAAGGACATGACACGATGATTCTGGGACAAACAACTGTGAAGTGGCCACTTGAGTGCGCTTTGCTGTTTGAGGAAGCCCTTTAAAAGACAAAAAAGGAACCTCCTTTATAAAAAAAGGACGCACTCTTGCATGGCTGCATTTTGTCTCCTAAAAATGTCGTTACCGTCCTCCGTTTTTGCTCCATTGAATCTTCAAGGGGCGAGTCAAGGTTTGACAATATTACGATGCACAAAAGCCTTTTTATGTTATTCACAAACGCTATGGCTAATGGCAAGCAAGTGGTATAAGTATACGGACACACTGCATCCTGTGCATCTTTCGGGCTATTTTCTGCGTCTCCGACTTAAGTGTCTCTAATATTTCCTTGTGAGGCAGGCGGTCGGTCGGCAAAAACGGGATGACAAACGATTAGAGGAATTGTTCTCGCTCCGCTCTTTTATTCCAGCTTTTAACAAGTCGGTTCGAGGACAAATATTGTAGATTTTGGCCTTTGTGAGACACATTATGAGAAAATTCCATTGTGCCGTGACTGTCCTGTGTGCAGCGTATGCTTTCAACCTTTTCTAGGACAGAGCGTGGAGAAAGCTCTCAGCTTTGTCGGGCAAGGTAATTCGTGCGTCAGAAGGCGAAGGCCTTGTTGCATTTTTTGTCTCTGGAAATTTGCATTCAACGAGAAAATTCGCGAATTTATTCATTACCGAAACTCAAGCCTAAAGGGCAGCGGCACAGATATTTTTGGCTACGAATTTGTTTGTGGAGAAAACTCTGCTATTACAAAATACCTTTTAAGATTGTCCCTTGTTTGCTTTTCTGTTTTGTGTGGACTGTTTTCAATATCGTGGGTAGAACCTTACATAAAATTATGTGCAAGCACAAGAAGCAACTCAACTCGATCCACATATCCACATTAACTTGGCCAACGTTAGTTGTATTTCATTCTGAATTTCACCACCAAGTTGTTTAGTGGGCAAGAACGGAGGAAAGTTGTTTGTTTGGCATTATTCTCTCATGTTGCCCTTATCCTTTCTTACATCATATCTTTATGTGGCGTAGCGAGAGTGGAGGCGGAAAATGCATACGTGAAGCACTCTCTCATAACCCACCGCGGATAACCATTCCGATATAGGATTTGATATGGATATCTAGAAGTGCTTGTTGTCGTTATATGGTTTTTTGTTTGAGTACTTATTTTTTATTATGCATAAGATCATATAGCGTAGCCTCTAGCAAAGCCTGCTGATAATATGTCTCTCTTGTCTTGTCTTTTGCTTGACCCGTAGCACAAATGACTCTGTTTATGGCTGCATCAGAGATTACCATGTAACAATGAGGAAAAAAGGGTTCCATTTTTTGTGTGTGTCGCATTTGCTATATCATTGTGTGTTTTTTTCTGTGAAGGAGGAGAGGCACTCATCGACCTCGTCATCTCGTCGTTATCGTCAAACCTATTTGTCCAAAGAGACACCAGAAATTGTACGCGAACATGTAATGGGAAGGATGGATTTGGATCTTGTTAGATAGCTCAAGAGTTTTTCCAAAGCTCTCCAGAGCTAAATCAAGATGCTGAAGGGAAGGATGTTCTCTTCCTCTTTTTTGCTGTCTTGTCGTCTTATTATCGGTCCTTGTCCTATTCTAATAATACCATCATGTCCCTTGGCATGAATATACGCATTAAAGTGAACTTGTCCTTCCATATATCTTTTACAATGTGGCTTAAAGGGTGCTTTGCACGCGTAATCGAACTCTCCTCCGCTTCGTTCCATTAAAAAAGAAGCATTCTATTTCCTCCGCTTTTGGAGAGCTCCTCCGTCCCATTCCTTCAAATTCAACAGAGCACCAGCAAATATTGTGTTGCAGTTTCTATTCTACTAACAGAGAATGGAATTCTGGGGACGGTAGACTACGGGAAAAATGAAAGCAATCAGCATAACCCATGTAGCCACGTACATGGTTTCATTTTAATAGAAATGTAAGTATCCCACTCTCCCACTTGAGTGTTTACCCAAGCCGCGCGAGCGGCATTCCCTTTTTATCCACTTGGAAAAAATGTTAATGTGACAGTTCACGGGAGGATATAAACATATACATATATTCTGGGACATTTTACATTTCGCTTTCTTTCCGTCTTTGTGAATTTTTCAGCCTGATTGCTCAAGGTATGCGTGTTATTATGATCAAGGGCAATAATATACTTTTCTCCTGTGCTTTCTTCAATCGTAATATATCCCTATCAAAAACTTGCCCTGTCACGGTTTCAGTTGCGAGCGATTCGATTTTGGTGTGTGTACATGTGACAGTTATTTTTCCATTTTATATTGCACTTGGCTTGAATTGAAGCACTCGTGAAACTTCATCAGAGCTATTTCATGAAACAAACACATGCTTTCATCCGCGTCAGTTGTAAAAGAAGAGGTATTCAGTGAATTTTTGATTGCATATATATTTTTTGTTTTTCATCGGCATGCATGCACGATCCTGTCAACCTTGCCTATTCTCAATGATACATTCAGCTAGATGAAATCCATGTCCTCTCTGAATTGTATTGTATCGTTCTGATGATGAGAAAAGGTATGCGCGCTGAGAAGGAGATAAAGGTCGAAAGAGAGAGATTTGTAACAGCTTTGAAATTCCTTTTGGGCTTATGCTAATGGAGTGATCATGCACTCTAAATAAGCCGTGAAAGCGTTCCAATAGGATTTAAATGGGGAAACGAGATTTACATTATTAAGCGTTGTTCCCAACTCGTCGGTCTACAATTCCCTACACTCCGATCTAAAAAGTTTTTTACCCCGTGACTGCAACAGACTAAAGATATACAGGGACGGCCAACGTACATAGTGTCAATTAGCAAGTTTAACTTGAAAAAGTGGTCGACTTGAAAGTGTTAAGTGCTTGTAATAGGATCTCTTTCTTCCTTCAGGTCTTTTCGCTATTGCAAGCAATTATGGTATACATTTCGCACACGCATTTCTTACTCGGATGAGATGAGGGTTTTTTTACTTCGTGAACAAAGGCGTCTGGAATATTGAAGCTGGTTCGAAGACGGAATTAAATTCTGCCATCGTCTCTGAGCGCATTAGTGCTGATGGGCCTGTCAACTCTAATTTATCCCAATTGATTTCCTCTTTCGGGTCCCTTTACGCCTGATTAAACTTAGAGTGCCATGTTTTGGTTGTACTTTCCGAGTTTTATGATGGACTACACATTTTGTAATACTTTATTTCTGCTTGAAACTTTAGAATGTACATTTGTCCTTTGTCACACATGGAACGTATTGGGTTGTTAGTCGCCTGAGCTTTCAAACTAAGCACAAAAGATCAAAGACATATGTAACGAGGCAAGATCAGGGACACATATCGAATCTTACTTGTATTATGGGACATATCATTTGTTAAAAAGTAAACAAAACTGGACGGTATAGGGAATTGTGAAGTTTTTTCATATGTGCATGGTTGGGATTTGTAGTGTGTGTGCCTTGTTGAAAGTTCGTTTTGAATTGAAGAAGAACGCATGCGAACGGATGGATAACATTGTTGTTATTTTCTCTTTGATTTATTCGATCCGAAGCTGTTCATAAGGAAGAAAGAGAAGGGAGGGAGGGTTAGGAAGACGAGTTCTCCTCGTTTTTTTAAAAAAGCTCGCCATTATCCTTTGACAATGGCCAAGGCGTACTATTTGCGTAACTCGTGTAGTTCGCTGTATAGTTCAACTAGAAATGAAATAGTATTGAATTTTTTTTCTTTTCATTTGATCAAGAGGACGTGGACAAAGTAACATCATTTATTTGTGTAACACAAGTTGGTGCACATTTTTTAGTTCGATTAATGAAGGGAAGTTTGATCCTAATTTGTTAAAGGGTATCGTTATTTTTCAAAGGACTCGCCGAAGCTGAGTATTCCGCCCAGCATCGTTGAGCATGTCTGTGATTTTGTCATCCGATCGTTGTTGTATATATTTTATATAACATAACATAATTTTCAAACAGAAATAGGCTTCTTTCGATTTTATTGTGTTCCATGAGGATCGAAATTTATGAACTATATTCATGTTCACTCCAGTTGAGTGTGTTGCGTCATTTTGTCCCACGATGCCCCTAAATATTTTGTAACACAATTAACAATTAAGGTAAACTTTCCCCTGCAATTTTACTGTGCTTTACGAAAGAAAATCGTAGACAAAGTAGTTGGAAATGAAGATTCACAACTAAACTAGCTAATCTATTCATGAAGTTCTCGAAAGTTATTACAATAAAAGTTTACTTCGATATGCATACTTACAGAAAGTTTTGTTTCGTCGGTCTGTACATTTACATTTACTGTTTGTAAGGATGTATATATTCCTTGGCGTGAGTTGGCGTAACAGCAGTATATAAATCTACATGTTCATTTCAAATTCCAAAACTGTTGAATATAAGGAAATGTTCTTTGGAGGAAATCTTAATTAGATCCTATTATCCATTTTCCAGCGACGAGCGCGTTCCTCCTTGAAAGTTACCTTGTGTTTAATCTGTTAGAGAAAGAGAAATGTTCTTTATCTAAGCATTTTATCAGCTACACCTTGTTCATAGCATGAGATGTTGGATAGCAAAGTAGTATATTTTTTCTCTTGTAATTAGCCGGATTCAATCGCAATGTATGTCATGTTCACAATGTGCCTTTGCGGCTCTAACAATAAAATATGTGTATCTTTACAAAAAATTTATCAGTGTGTCGACAAATAAAAACTGAAAAGTTTGCGTTCCTCGCAGAGTTTCAGATTGTAACAGTTAGTTTTTCTTCACAAAAGAATGGATTCGAGAAACTCTATTGTTGACTAGTGGGCTTACCATACGCTTCATTGGCTTTTGTTGACTTACGAGAAGCCCCAGCATTCTTTTTTGTATGTTTGAGTTTTTTTTATGTACAGAGAGAACAAATTACCAAGTTCTTCGTGACAATTGACATAAAAACTCTGTTGGTTTTTCATATATTGCAGTTGTGATTGTTTGAAAAGGTTGCTACTGCATTCACAGTTCACACTCACACAACTATATTCTCTCTCTCGCCGCCTTGTTGAACATGAAGGACTGGCTCTTTGATGATTTCACTTTTTTGTCAAGCTTACGTACTTTTCCCATTTTTGTAGGACATTGTGTGTAACTGTGTATAGTTATGGTATATGAAGATATATATGACTCAATTCTGCCGGCAGTGGTGTTTAGATGTTTTTCAAGAGCCCAACAGGAAGGCTAATCACTGGATTTACATGCGAAAAGAACCTTTTTCCAAATAAAAATAGAGAAATGATGAAGTTCTTCAAGTTATCAGAAAGGGAGTTCAGACTTTTTTTTGAAAGGGGAAAGAAATTTTAAAGTGTGAATGAGATTCTGTAGTATGCCCATAGGAGATTTGGCACGAATTCAGTTTCACAAATGCACACAAAGATAGAGAGAGAGAGAGGCGAAGCGAAAAGGCAAAAAATGGGAATGAGTTGAGTGGATAGTGTAAAATCAGTAACATTTTAGATATTTTCCGGGCCTTTTTTACGGAACTCGGTAATAAGCCTACGGCCACTACTGCTGCTTCAGAAATGCAACACATTTTGTTCAAAAGTGGGAAAATGCATCCAGCTAGTGAAGAGGTTCGAAGGTTAGTGCATCTTTTCTGCCTTGTCTCGTGTTATTCTTCCATTTTATCTTTTATGATGGGGCCACTAACAGCGTAAACCGCGAGAGCTTAGCCAATGCGCCACCATACCACCGGAAAGGCCCATGTAATGCATATATTATAGTCGGAAATAGAAAAGCTGTAATAGAACTGCTGCTTTTTATCTATGAAGTAATTTGAATTGCAAAATAAGGTAATACATTTTGGGGTCCTACCAAAAAAAAACTTTGTTCACTGCAATGCTCACCCCTGCATGTATTTTCTCTTTTGCGTCCAATGAGTTCAGTAAATAAGTCTGTTAGCTGTTAAATTGAGCAGCCTCAGGGCTTTAATCCTCGGTTGGAAACCTGGAGAAAAAAGGATGACATTGACATGACAGACTGGAGAGAGACCAAAATGCCAAATCACATGAATATTGTTTCTTTCTCTTGACGGGCTCGCAGCGGCATGAACAGTTGCAGCGCGCGTGGAGGTTTTTAGCATAGTGCGACAGAAACTTCATCTGATAATTTTCCGAATGTGTGTTCCACACACAACTCTAAAAGTGGAAAAAGAGGACGCGCAACAGCGAAGTCCTCCTGTCAAATGTGGTAATTCCGTTGCTTTCTCGTTTTTGGTGGCAACTAAAAAAAACTTTGTCCGGTGGTGTTCCAAATTTTCCGTCGTTTTGAGCTTGATGACTAGTACGACATGAGAGATGGACGTTTAAGACAAACCCATCCATCGCAATCATTTCCTCCCCGAGACCCATCCCTCCCTTTTTTCCATAAAAAGTAGAAATATATGTGCTCGTTCATGAACTCCATCTTCAAACTATATGATGATGAGTTTTGTTCCAACTGCATGCTACCATGCACTTAAATGTGGGCAAAAGGCAAATACATTTCGGAACATTCCACTCTTTCTCTCTCTCTCTCTTCCCGAAAATAATATCTGGTTTGCATGAACATCATTTCGTTTGTTGCTTTCTTCACCGCACCTAGCTAATTTACGTGTATGCCCTGGAGACCCTTCGACAATTACGATCCCATTTTGGTTCACATTTACGCAGTACAATGCACTCTGCTGCTACTTCTCCTGTCGCAATACTTGACATTCAAACTGTTACGGAGGTACATAAAGCGAAAATAGAGAGTGAAATAGGTAATAATGCAGTGGAGTAATCCAATTTGCGGGAGAGCTCGCATAAATTAGCTTAGAAGAGCCTAATCCCGGAGTAATACCAACAGGAGGCTTTTTTGTTACCTAAAAGGAACTGGATAACGCACCACACAAAGTTCATATGGCACGCACACACACATGTCCCATCTGTGGATGTGCTTTTTTGTCTCGGGATCACACTAATAGAAAAAAACGCGCTCCAGCTATTTGTCCTCCTCATCATTACTTGGCTTATTTACTGCACACCAACAACTTCCATAAAGGTGGGTAGACTCTCTTTTACCGACTTAGGATTATGCACGTCTCCTTTATTTTCATGAACACAAATGTATTGGGAAAAATTTGTACAAGAATGGTGGCAAACACAGTAGCAATTCTTCTCTCTTTGTAGGTGGCTTATGGGCCCAACTGGAGACACATTTTGGTGCTACTTACGCCTCGTAATAGAATATATATTGGCCTCTTGTTCCCTTCATTTCGTGAAAATGGGAACCATTTTTTTCACCCCGAGTTATTATATGGAGTAATACTAATCTTGCGTTGTCGTGCTTGTTAGCTGTATAAAGTATACATAATATTACGTCTGGTAAAAGTAAAAGCCCGCTGGGGATGGGTGTTGGAGCAATTTCATATTATGTGCATAATATCATCATTCGAACGTGTCTACCACTTTTTTCTGTTTCATTCTTAAAGCAAACCATTGTTAGTTACTTATTCTGCTTTGAAAGTGCATTTTTCGAAAGTTGAGATGTAGTAATAATATAAGTAAATGATTTTTTGGAGGCTGGGTATATTACCTGGCAGGAAATTAGAATGAAATTACCAGTTTCCCCACATGTCTGCTTTGTGTGTTTTATACATTTGAAAAATGCATTTGAAGGAGGACTGGCGGATGATGTGTACGAGTGAGAAGACGACAGCGGACAATGATTAGGTGGGCAGGATAACTTCACGAGAATGAAATAGACTTGGAGTTAGTTTCGGGTGGTCTTCAGTGCCCTTTGTCCATTTGTGTTTTTTGCTCACTGGTTTGTGACTGTGTATTTATGGGTTTGAGAAGACGAGAAGGAAAAATAACTACACACTTCCCAGATAATGTGTTTGTACTTTCTTGATGATATTATTTGGCTTCATTGAGCGTACACAGAAGGAACCTTGGCTTAATATTTTTGTGTATCTTGAATGGCCTGATTTTTTGAAAGCGTTTTGTCTATTGACGCGTGAATGGTGAACTATAAGTAGGTGTATAAATGTAAATACGCTAGGATTCAGGAAAGAGTGGGATATGTGATGTCATTCAAAATTGTCCAATACATAAAGTTGCACGTTCTCAATAGAATTGGACTGTTTGATAAGCCGCTTTTAGGAAAAAGGAAAAGTTGGACGATTTTTCTTCTTTCAATCATTTTCAGCGTGAACATTCATCAAGTTATGAAATTGTATTAATATACAGTCTGCAGGACTATGCGCGTGATATATTCACTCTCGGTCTTATTACATAAAGACCAGGAAAGAACTTCATTATCGAGGGAATACTAGCGCGTGTAGCGTATGTCTCATCATCTCTACATAACGATGTTATTTGCATTTGTATCTCGCTCGCCATACGTCCTTTGAACAACTGGATTTTCATCGAATTCATTTTGAAAGGACACGTTTTTCCGGCTCAATGGAGAAGGACACTCACACTCGCACACGTATTGTCAAATATGAAAACAACGGTGCTGAAGTTGAAAGGAAATGGAAAAAAAGAATCATGTGTGCGAGCGCCACACATGAATTGGCATTGTCAATTGTCATCCTGATGACGATGTAAGTACCACACGTTCATTGTAGTGCTTTTAACCACTTTCTGACATATATGCACTGCGTACTGAACGAACTAATCATGTGTGCAGGGGTGAGCACATTGTAATAATAAAAAATGTAAGGTTCATTTTGGGTTGAAAATAGGGAAAAAGTTGACAGTGCGAGTTTTTTAAATAGATTTTTTTTTTGTCTCGTATGTTTATGTAAGGCACGGGAAGTTCACTACAACAGAGTCGGAAACATTCGTTGATGGTTTTTAGGGTTATATTCATTTTTTACCAATTTTGCGTGGCATTTGGAAAATGTACTTGAGCATACATCTCTGGAAAAAACTTTTTTCTGGTGAATTTTTGGGGAGACAAAAATGGGTAAATAGACGGAATTCATTATTATTGAATGAGTGCGGATGCAGTGTACAAACGTATGAGGAAATGCCTTAGGGACGAAGTCTCATCACATTCCCTTTATTCACTAAAAACAGGACTGTTGTCTTCCTGATTTGATTTTATGGCATGCATTCATGGTGACATTTTCACATGCTGCACTGATCAAGTCTATATAGTGATTCCGCATCCGATCTGTAGGGCACTCTTGTACCTTGTAAAGAGTCCAAGCTAAGTTTTTATTTTGGTATAGTGCAGATGTGAAAGTAGTTGTCGTTTGTCACATGCGTTGCTGTATTGATCTAGTACACATCGTCAGCATACACCCTTTCACTACTTCTGTTTATTTTTTGGATTTGCCGATTCCTTGGTTTTTTAAGGTAGCTTGCCATCGTCACCCAAAAACATTTTGCTATCCGATGAACCCATACGTGTCATATAAGTATGACGTTTAAACCTTTTTGCTCTGATTTCTACTGACCTTTGTGCAGCGAACTACTCGAGTTATTGAAGACCATGGTTTTACTAATGCTTATGTTCTCGTCACGTCTGCTGGGTATCACTGAAATGTGTACTTGAGTCAACGATAAAAATCTGCGGATGGCATGTATTGGAACTAGAGTTTCAATGAATAGCTCACAATAAGAGATAGAGTCCTAGAGGGGACATTGAATGGGAGCGGATTTGAAGTTGAATGGATTTAAATGAGTGAGTTTCGTATTGAAATTGTCTCCTTGATTCGCCCAATGAAGCAGCGTTATGTCATGAAGTGCAACTGGGCCGTATTTTGACTTTCTACACAAAACTTCCCGAGTTAGAGGCATATTCTCTAGCAGCAGAGAAATGCTATACAGTTTTTCTACACATTTAATTTTGATAAAAAAATTTGCTGATAGATAAACTCTCATCATTGTCACAAGTTTTTCCTTCTAATATAAGTATTTGCTATATTGCTAAATAGTTGATAGTAGTGATTATATATATAGCTATATATATGTATACTCGTGAAGACTCTTAACCTACTTTAGAAGGTAGACCTATAGTTTACTTGAAGCAGACAAAATGAATCGACTCAATAAAATGCTGCTTAGCAGGATATCGTTCTGATTTGTGATTTGATCTCAGCCGAATTGGTTGCCTGAGGTAGTCGCGCATCAGACAGAGCTCATCCTCAATTTGTTGAATTGTTAGGTTGCTCCATCATTTTTTTGCTTTTTCAACAGCGTCTTCTCTCCTTCCCTTGCTGTGAATTAATAGCTTTACCACAGCATTATCCAGTAGCTGATGTTACACTTACCGTTTTTGTACAATTCGACGAGCTAAAATTCCTATGATGTGAGCTAAGAGGGTTAAGTCATGAACTTGACAAATTCTTTACGCCACGGGCATGATCGTTAGTTCACCATAGGTTGAGTGAATGTGTGTGTGCAACAATGGATAAAAGGAGTTATATCATTCTTCGAATTCTTAGCTTTGCGAGCAGGCTCACAAAAGGTCTTTATACCATATAACTAGATGTATTATGTGTAGTCGCGCTTGTTTGACCTTTCAGAGTCAGTGAGTGGAAAGCCATTTACAGCAACATCAAGTCAATTTGTCACTCTGCCGCATGTGTTCGGGAAGGAAGTCATTTTGGAATGGTTGTTAACGCCAGCAGCTTGTACTGAAGAAGGCCGTATCAAAAGCAGTCACTCAAAGCTGGTATTACTGAATTGACATCGAATGTCGTGGCCAAAACTTTTTATCCACTTTGGCCTGTTGCTTCTCAATAGTGTGCACATTGGTCAGCTCATGTGTACAACCTGATAGAGCTTTTAATGGTTCAAAGTAAAAGCATAAACGCTTGACATGTTTTCTGGCGACTGGCGTATTATGTGTAATTGCAGAACGAGAGATGTGCATACTTTCACCTTGTACGGGTGTATAACAAATACACGAAATATGTGTACTTTGTGCACATGTATTGAATGAATTTAAGACGTTTATTCAGTTTCATGATATGATTCATCGTGCCTAATTTGGACTACACATGTTATGAACATAAAAATTCTCAACTTGTTTGATTTTTCATGCGTCTCGTTCCCCGTTTTTTTTATCTAGATCCTTTTCATATGCCCTACAACCGCATCTTTCATGCTTATCGATTCTTTGCATCAAAAAAATTTTGAAAATCGTATTGAAATAGACACAACGTGCCCTTATTGTTTGCACTGTTGTGGAGTTTACACAGAGCCACATTTCGGTGAGTAGATATGCTGTAAAACGTTGATTTAACACAAAAAAGCTGATGACGATCAGCCAATGTTGATTATTCGTTTTCCAAGCAGGATATAATCTATGAGTACATCTTTTTTATTATATACATAATTCCTTGTTCCTTTATCGCCTTTGAGCTGCGATAGCGAAAGAGTGAACTCGAAGAACTTTGTGCTTCTGGCCACTTGTAAAGCGAGATGGGATATGGTGATAACTGAATTTCCATGTGGAATATAAAACATCTCTGGGGCATTCCCTAAAAAGCAGTTTTGGAGTGTTACATATGTGTGCACACGCACGAAAAAGCAACTTTTGTGCAGATCTTCAACACTCGAGTAGTACGGCCCAACAAACGGAGGAGAGGAAAGTAATACGCGTGTAGATTTTGTTAGACTGTTACTTTGTTTGAAGGCTTGTTTTATGTGGGATATACAATGCAGAAATGGAGAGTTTTCAATGGAAAATGATTTCTACATTTGATAAATTACATGAATCTTGTTTGCTCTCCTTTTGTGCTCGAAAAGTTTGGCTTCCTTTATATTCGTAATTTATGCATGTGTACATTGTAATACAAAAGAATTCGAAATCTATCGCTCCGGAGGCTGAAGATTTTAAGTACACAGATATTCCATTTTGTATTTTATACATACTCTTATATCCATCTCGTCGTTGAATATCACGTTGGGGTTCAAGGAGTACAAGAGCGCAGCAGCAGTTTCATTTTTTACGAAGATGAGCTTCTCCGTGGTGTATTTTCTGGCACACTCAATTTATTTCGGTCATCACTCATTCCTTCAGAAACTCAAGATTTTTTGATGATACCATTATTTCGAACTGTTGAACATGTCAATTTCATCTATCGTCCATCCTCTTCATATATCCTTTCTTCCTTCGAGCTATATTCCCATTGGGAAAATGATCTACGATCAGTGTACTTCACTGGATGTGTGTCACAGAATAGGAAAATGAATGAAAAATTATGGTAATGTTATTCTCAGTTTTATGACTTTCTTGGAAAAAATATATATAGTTGAGTGAGCAGGACATGTTTGTCGGTCGGTGTACAATAAAAACACACAAACTGATCTAGAAAATCATGATAAGGAAAGGAAATAAGCATTTTGTGGTTGTATAGTTTCCTCAAAAGGTAGTGCGATGCGTTCGAAAGCTTTTTTTCCTTTTTATAAAATCCAATAAATATAAATTCGTTAAGATTCCTTTCTTGGAAGTAACGCATGAAAGATGATCATCATAAAAGTGGCAGTAAAACGATTGATTGTATGATGTTTGGAGATACTCTGCTCGAACGACTATCCACTTTTATCGAATATCGCATCAATAACCCACAAGCTCTTTGAGGATATATGTTATCCACTGTTTACATCACATCCAGTTTCCCTATTTTAACTTGATCTTGCTTTGATACGATCGTATTTCAATCTTAGTGATTTTAAACGTGTGATACGTTTCACGCGCTCAACTTTATAGGGGCAGCCAGTCAGTTATTGTGAAGTAGAGATATAGTAAAACACTAGATACAGTTCTGAAAAAGTTCACATAAAATATATAGCAGACTTCCTGCTACAGCGTTGTGAATTTTTTCACTATATTTTAGAATTCCACTTGAAGCTAGCAGGGCATCTTGGAGAAATTGGTATGAGTGGGCTGTCAACTTGCTTTGCGTGGAGCTTCTTGGTAAATTATAAAATAATTTAAACCGCGTCACATTTTTATTTTTATGCGTGGGCATGAAACCCCAAAGGTATCTGTGGAGAGTAGTCGTAGTTAAAAACCTTTGATTCGCAAGAGTTTTTCCAAGAAAAGACTGGATGTGTGCTCTTGCCTTTAAAACGAGTTCACCTATAAAACATCAATAACATCCAGTGGGGGCTTCATGTGGTACATTCCTTTTCCATTTTGGCATTCTGGCAGTGATGGTTGGTCATCTGAAAGACGAAAGTGGATTTGGAAAATTGCAGTGAACCAAATCTCTTTTCATGATATTTTCCAATTCTGACTTCCCGTTGAAATGTAAAATAACGCACCAACCGCTTTCAAATCTAACGCATATCTTAATGCGTAGACGGTTACTCACAACAGACGATTCCGGTAGAATACGTAGGAAAGAGATGCGAAAAAGGAATTAAGTTTATTAAATTTTTATATGTGGTACTTACGCTTCACATGTACCTGTTCAACTTTTTACTGTCTGTCATGACTTGAAGCGGTGTTTGATTAAACCTCGACTTATTTTAAAGAGCTCACCCAAAAAAAACATTTTCTTTACCTAAAAAGCGTGCTCCGTTTGACGACTGGTTGTGCACTTTGAAAAATGCTTTAAAACCGAGGATCGTAAAAAAAGTAGGAAAAAAGTCAAGAATCAGAGGCTCACAGGTTAGTCATCCAGATGAATTTTCATCGCTTTACGTTGCCCATATAATGATTCATACACACAAGTCTATATCACTCTCGTCAGCATTCAAGTTGTGCACTATCCTCAATTCTCTAAGCATCCTCATCGCTGTAGTAAAACAAAGAAAGGTGTATACGCATTTCAAAGAAATGTGGTTTTTATTTTGGTTGATGTGTGATGTAGCTCTGTTTGAGTCCCTATAAGTTGGTGCTTGTTTACAAGCCAGCCTCCACACTTTCTAGCACACGGCAACCGGGAAGGTACGTGCATGAGCACGTAACACACCAACACACGGCATCTCCTTTTTTACAAGGAAAAAATGTGATAGTTAACTTGGGGGAGACCGTTTTTACATCATCTTTTAAGGGTATTTAGGGTATAATTTCAGACTGTCCAAGGTTTTCCTTATTATGCATGAATAGTGCATAAAAGACGGTAAAAAAGCGAGAACGAGAAGGCAGGGAAGGTTGAAAGCGCTGAGAATATGATGCGTTTTTTACTGAATGTTGACTGTTTTTCTGAAATGTTGAAAAATTACGTGGGTGCGGCCCAACATTGTAGGCTGTAAATGGCTATGGTTGTTTGTTTTAAACATCAGCACTGCACTGCGAGAAAGCAATCCGTAAAGCTCTCTCATCTCATTTAAACTGCCTTTTAAATAGGTGTATTACGAGGAAAAGAGAGGGATAAAGGATAAGGGTCTTCTCTCATCTCATATCCTCCCCACTTCTTTACCTTCTCTATTTGTCGGTACTCTCACCAGTCACTATTTTTTCCCTTGTTTGCTTTACATTTTTTTCTCTCCTTGAGGAGGTTGTACTCATTTGCCCTAGTCCTTGTTGGTTTTTACTGGCATTTGAATGGAAATACATGGAATTAATTTCGGAGTTAAGTGGAATTAGTAATGTTGTATTGTAATGTCCTTGTTTTTACTATTTGACGGAGGTGGGCCTGAGCTGATGAAATGTAAAAGGTATGGATGTAAAACTTGGACTTTTGTGGATACTTCATTACGGTTCGGTAGAAATGAAAGCAGAACGAAAATCATTTTAGGGGTAAAGTAGAGATACATTGTCGAAGAAGAAGTGTAGTGAAGAGGTGGTGTAGTCTATGCAGGCGGTACTTAAGATCAAAAATCCCTATTTTATTTACATTATCGTGCTCGAATGAAACAATGTACAAGGAAAACTCATTCGTTTAAGCGAAAGATCTAAATGAGAAATTGAGTATTACTTATTTTGTCAAGATAAAAAGGGTTCAAGCTATTGTTCCTTCCTAGAAAAAAAGCGGAGAGGAAGAATAGGATTATATAATGCATGTCTGTCTTAAACGGAACTAGCATTTTTACGAGAATTTTATTAAAATGATATTGGTTACCCTGTCAAGGTGGCGTCTTCGATGGTGGCTGCAGTATGATTACAATATTACGTGCAGTGAAAAAATATTTACGACGATATATCAACATATTGCTTCAACTCTAAATCGATTCATAAAAAAGCTGATTGTCTATTGAGTAAAGTAAGCATTTCGTTCATAAAAAGTTACAATTTTTAAATTTCCATGTGTTGTTTTTGGGTGAGTAAATGAATACGGATACATTGTGCAACATACTATTTTTCGTGTTAAGTAGAAACTAAAGGAGGGTTATTCTTTAACGTTTTCACGGTTTTCGAAGGATGGTCATCCACTTAATTGAAAAGTCTTCCCAGAGGATATTTATTATTTGAAGTTGACTTAAGGTGACTGGAATGGAATAAATTAGGAGGAAGTTTAAGACCTCGTTACGTTTCATTTTTGCACTCTCTCTCTCCCCCTGAACCAGTCAGGCTTCAGTGTACAAAATGTTATCCCATTGCCATTTACTTTTTTTTTTACAAATGTGTACAAGGTTGTAGTACTTGTATTACAAGCTTACTTGAGCAGATTATCAGTCAGGCCATGCCTTCTTCCATGCACCATAGAATTTCGTCAGGTTTTCATTCAGCACATTTGCTTTTGCTACACGTAACCCACTTCAGTTTTCTTGAAAAGCAGACAGTCTGAATTTCATGCAGTAGTTATTCAGGGTGCTTGTAAATATTTCGTCAAATATTTTCTCATGAAAATGAAAACCGTGTGCCAACTGAAAAGCAATAAGTTAAGGGTCTACTGGTCCAGCTTTTTTGGCCGTGTAGTGGTAATGATAATGATGATCGTTATTATTTTTATTATTGTTATTTGTGATCCCTGTGAGACGTCGACTTAAAATGAGAAACCGGTAGTCATTACTATTATGTAAGTGTTATGAATGTTATACACACGCAGCGGGCTAGCCACTCTAATGCAGTAGCTCGTAATAAGTGAACACTGCTGCTCGCTTATGTACATTTCTGGTGAAGGACACAAGTGAAAAGTAGTTAGCACGGGAGCTGTAAATAAAAAATGTTGAATATGACTATAGGATGTAAATGTATGGGAAAATGAAGCGTCTAAATGAAATATTTCAATTGAATCTTGTCAAGTTATCATAATTTTGTCGAATGACTTTTGAAACGTGAGTTTTGTTCTGAAATTTTCCTTCCTCTGCATATGCATGTGGGTCACATCCGGGCCTTGTTAGCGATAGGCGCTATTCCTTGTTTTGATTAATGGGATAGCATTCCTGGTAAACGATTTTCCAGTAAACAACAATACAAAGTCATTAAAATTCTCTAACAATGTCTTAACATTTACATGGTGCAGTTGGTATGCATGAGGCTACCCCTTTCCAATAGACATCACTAACCGCGCAGAGGAGCTTGTTGAGAAATTAATTGTCTTAATTTCTCGGAAACAATTAACATAATTTTGCGTAAAATATATGTAAATATATTGTTGAAACATCCAAGAAATCCACAAATGGGCTGAAAAGGAATAATAATTTTTTGGAGACTGAAACAATGCATTATGTAAACATGTATATGATAATCAGGGGATAATTCCATTGTTTTCCAACGACTAAAGAGGGATATTGAGTTTGAAAATTGGAAGCGTTCATGTTTTCCCTGTCGATTGTTGTCTTCTGCTGTGGGGAAGCTTTAAATAACAAACATGAAGGTATAATTATGTATTATAATTATAGCTTGCGATTTAAGATTTCTTCTTTCTAAGTCCACGTATTATTTAGCACGACTACTCCTAGCGAATGAATTTGAAATGAATGAAAAAATGTGGTTGCGGTTATTGTTGATAATGATGATTGTACAATGGTTTCATGCATGGTAGTCCTACCTCTCTCAGGTAAACTCGTTCTAATTAAATCATTTCCAAAGCAGAAGCAACAGATGGGTCTTTGTTTTTTGCGCATTTCATTTGCAAGCGTACATCAAATAATCATCATTGGTTGAATTTGAATGGATAACAAGCTTATTAATGAATTTGATATCGTTGAAGAAATGTAATGTCCGAGAGCTATACACATACTCGCATTGAACCACAACGCTGCTCATCCTATCGAAGAATTACGATACGATTAGTTTTTTCTCCATCATCGGGAAAAAGTTGATGTGCTTGGTGCTGGTACCATTCTAACATCAGCGCTGCCACCATGATCGAGTCAAGGTAGAAATTACTTTGTTGAATACTTTATTATAGCTCTTAGCTTGTCAGATGAAGCATCATTGGATCATTGAGATATGACGCTTGGCTCATTTATTTATTTTTATTTTTTTCGTATTTGGTCAGACAGCTCTCCACACCACAGGATAGTTACTTAATGCAAAAAGGCTAAGGTTAAGGTAGGCCATTGAACTGAAGGAAGCTGAATAGGACACATACACACACGAAAGTATGCATTATTGCAATCTTTGAGAGAGAGAGAGAAAAGGCTTTTATAAAATGTATTCTTGTGTGGACCACATAAAATGTAAAAATTGCCCTTGTTGTAACGCTAACTTCAGCAAATACAATATACAACACATAAACATACTTATACAATAACGAGGAATCGCAAAAGTCCCAATGTATGTCCGTAACTTTACTTCACATCATCATCTCTTCTTTTTGACTTTCTTCGTCTTTATGATTATGGATTATGTATTCATATGTACACATATAATGATGATTATTATTCCCTAAAGCAGTTTCGTACTCAGAGTTAGTGCATGATCATTTGTATAGCCAACCACACACTCTTGCATATGCAAGTCTATGCACTTTTGTGTGCTTTTCTTAATTATAATAACGTATAATGACGTTGCCCGTTCATTATTATGGCGAAGATGATAAATAACGATAGGAAGGAGTGAATATTAATGAGCAAGATGTTTTTGCATTCTTTGACGAGGGAGAAATAGGAGAAAATGTGTATTGCACTTTTTCTCCATCACAGATTCTCGATGGTTTACACTTTGTTGTGTGTAGTCATCATGTACGTATACGTACTTATGTAGCCTACTTGATGTAAAGTAAACATGAGTTCTGCTTGTAATGGGATATGCTTTATGTGGATTATCATGCACACCTACGATAACATTACTTTTTACTCATTCGCATGCTACTTTTTATACTCACGCCTTTCTTTATCTACTTTCTTATGCGTCAAGGTATCAGTGACACGAGCAAAATGCATTTTTATCGAAGAAATATGCTCTACTGAAGATAGTAGGCCCTGCATTTTAATGCCCTGTATCGTGTCTTCTCAATCCATTGAAAAACTGCTCTCGACTCGAGCAAGGAAATAAGTGCGGTTTGGTGTCTAGTTTGTAATTTACAGATTGTCCATCAAGATTGAAAAGTTATAGGTGATAGTGTGTATAGACGATTTCCATCCTGTTTTTTGGTCAGATATTAACATGTTCTTGCAGGGCATATGTATGGAATAATCCATGGCTGCGTATAGATTGCTTGACATTTTTGGTCTTGCCGTACTATATATCTTAATAATAATTAAGGCAAGTTCGAACTCCAACTCGCGTAGTGGAATGGTAATGAGGAGAAAAACGCTGAAATGAGGAGGAGAAAGAGAGATGCTGTGTTGATGAGGATGATGATGCGATGTTCTTGAAATGAATGCTTCCAAATGTGAAGAGCTGATTTTTGTGTATACATAGAAAGAGTTTCATGAATGAATGTTAATTTCGCAGTTTGCACAAGTCGAGGCGACGGCTCCTCCGAGACGAAATGATGCGATGGCAAAGTTGCTTTGAAAACTGTACCTTCACATATGTGTATGATATGTGCACTATTCGGTTGGTATATTATGCATTTATATTTTAGGATAAGAGAAAGAGGTTGCCATTATCTTGCGGGACTCTTAATGATGATGGCACAGCGAGACTGTTAAACGAAAGAAAGGGAGAGAAAAAATAAAATGAACGCACAGGGATTATTATTACACACACAAGGTAAGGTACTTAACATTAAAGTTGACGGAACTGCTGATAAAACGGCCGTCTCTAGTCAACTCATCTCATTCACTAAGCCATAATAATAGTAATAATCTCTTGTAATACTGTCATCAGCCTTGCTCATTTATATTTATATCATGAGTTTTTTCCTCTATCTTCTTTCTCGCTACGACTCATCTTCTCCGTTTCAAGATATGTGTGGTGTGGTGCGTATACGTGTGCGACTCTTGTTTTATGAGAACGTGCAATTTGTAATTTGTATGCAAAACCGTTGTGCACATATATCTCGTCGTCTGTCTTTCTTTTCCCATTAATGACAAGTCGCACACAAAGGTGTACGAATAACTCGAATCTATTTTTCCTCGTCTCTCTTCCCCATATAATGGAAGCGATGATGGTAGATAGACGTTAACTAACGTTGACGTCGCGTCATTGCTGCTTGAATTTTGGCATGTATGTATTCTATCAGGCACGAGATCAGTAAACACCGCCCAGAAATCATGGTGGTTTGTTTATTTGGGAACGTCTGCTCTCGGAATTACAGTTTTGACTGCTTTGAATTCATATTTGGTTTTATCCTCGGTCCTCGGCGCGCAGACGGAGACGATGCTAGAATATGTGAGTCGCGCATTCAGTTCTCAAGATGCCAATAATGATGATGAGTATATGTATGTGTGGTGACTATTATTGTTGTTCACGAGAGTGGAATCAATAGTGATGTGATGACGATGGTGAAAAATTAGCCGTTTGCTCTAATCTCGGCTGAAAATCTGCACATGACTTGGCATCTTCCTGATGTATTACACACATATCAGCCGTGAACATTTTTACCGCTCTAGTCGTAAGTGATGATGAGTAGTTTGCATACAATGGGCCCATAATTATTGCTAATCACCAATAATAATCAAAAAATTTGAATGTGTATGATGACTGACTTTTGAGTGAGCAACGGTCAACTGAATGGTGTCTTCAGGGTATGAAATTTTACATGTGTTTGACCTGCAAGTGTGTGCATGATGCTGCAAGAGGAAGATTGATAAAAATAGGGAGTTGAAGATAATGTGACTTGATATCAATATTTTTCTTCCCGTCATATTTCTGTCCGGTTCCTAGTGCTGATTTATGCACTTTTGTGACCATGATCTGTGAGGAGTATAATGAAGATGATTGTTGTGGTAGTTCTAAAAGTCGGATTAGATGATGAGTTGCCGTGTCATCGTTGAACCGTAGTTGGTCTCGGACAGTTCAGAGCATATATGAATATCCCTACTTAGACATCAAATATAACTACACCCGCTTTTTATAATCATTTCTTGCACTTACTTATGTGTATATGTTGATGCAATCTTCTAAAAGCCGTTCTGACGAAGTAGCTGACATGTTCCGTTGTTGGAGAGCGTTGGCCAGTGAAAAAAGTCTTCGGCTTCTGCTGTTAAATATACAAAGTTTTGTATGCGTGAAGAAGATACATTAATATTTGAAGGGAATATGAAAGGAGAGAATTAATCTTCACGTGTGGTTTTCCATTTGATTAGAATTCCTTCCGAAAAAAATACCAAAAACGTTTGAAGTTGCTTAATCTCGTTGTGTGTATGCCTTGTAAAATGTAAGTCGTCTCCGGATCGTAATTATATAATCTAAGCATGGGCGATTTAACTTTATCTTTGTTTTTCTTTTGCCGCACAATAATCACACTTGAAGATGTGAATTCATGTTGAGAGCACCCCATTTTTTGAAAATTGAGATCATTCGAGTCGCGGTAGTTTTCCTCGGGAATTTCCATCTATGTATGTCCCACACCGCTCCTTTTTTGGTACAACTCTGAAATTACAATGATGAAGGTAGCTATTACAAGCACACTCTGGTTTCATAATTTTTTTCGAAGATGTGTGCTGTGTGAATAAGCTCTCGATGATAGGAATAATGGGAGCATGATAATTTGATTTAATTTTTTTGACTGGTTTTTGGTTACCATACTTGACCAAACATGATCAGAGAGATATAATTGCCCAATGAAGCAGGAGCATCGTGATCCCACTACGATGATATTTCAGTGTTGAGCTCGAACCATCTTCGCTTATTGTTTGCCTTGTGCCGTGTGATGATATTTGAAATTATGATTCAATGTGCTTTTTAAAATCCTGGTGGAATCAGTAAAATACTTCTATGCTTTAGCACACAGAAGAAACACAAAAATATAAGTACACTTGTACAAGAATTTGCATTGTGAATGGTATATCTGAAGAAATAATGTTGGTTGTGTACAGCGTTTTGTTCCCTTTCCCTGTGAGACGTTTTCACATGAAAGGTAGCTAGTTTTGGATGTGTGCTCAGATAAGTGGATGAATTAGTAGCATTTATAAAGTCTACTTTTTCATTTTGTCTGCTTCTTTCACTCATCAATATTCTACCTTGGTGTGCCTCTTTTTGCCCTCACTCTGCTGCTGTTGACTGACTGACTGACTAACTAACTAAAAAACTTGTCAGACCAAGTGTCAATGTCAATTGTAGCTTTACGTGTGGTTTCGAATAATAAGGCAAGAAGAAGTTTTTTTTCAGCCAAGAGAAAAATTACTACGAGTTGATGCGTTGTTTTGGTTTTTTGTTTGAAATCATTCTACTTCAACGGACAGATGCAATGTTTCACTTTAATTATGGACATGGCAAGAGGCGCTTGGGAACATTAGTTTGATATGCGCGGTGGTGCACTCGGAGGATGATTTTGAAGCTCTGATGTGATGATGACCATGACGAAGATGATTCACCTAAAAGAGCAGAGACTAAGGGTGTGTGTAATGTATTATTTTGTGTGTTTTTGGGGAAGACAAAAAACAACCCGATGAAACTTTTTTTTACTACTGGTGCTTCCTTTTTTCATAAACATTCTACTTTTCTTCAACTTATTCAGTTGATTTGGCTAAGCTCTGCCCAGTTCAAGTTTCAAAAAAATTCATGTCTAGATATCCCAATAAATATGTATCTAAAGAGAATATTTTTTGCCTTGTAAGTTATAACTGTTGCTCGTAGTAGTGCTGTACTTACCGTATGTGCACTTACCTACCTGGCTGTTCTCTTCGTCAACCCATACGAAACGGGCGGACGGACGTCGTCGTTGGTGAGAGAGGATCTGTGCTGAATACTAATGTTTCAATTTGCTCTGATTCAGTTACTTTTCGAGTGTGCTCTGTGTTATTCACTGCATTATCCATCTCTTTTCTTCTCTCACTCCTCTCTCTCTCTCTCTCCTCTTTTCATGAAGTCAGTCAGCACGATCCAGTCAAGTGTTCATCTCTTTACATTTCAAGGTAGTGTGTAAGAAGAAGTAATGTTGAAGATGATGATGGCTGTGATGGTACAAAAAAGTACATAAAACAGTGAAGGAAATTTGTTCCTTGAGAATTTTCTCTCTCTTTCGGTGCAACCTTTATCGCTTTCTTTATCTGCGTTGCCTACTCGGAATCCTCAATAAATTGATGACATTCGATTGAATCTTGATGAATAAAAGATTTCTATCTCGTAGAGTTGACTTTTGTATATATATTGACCAGCATTTTTCTATTTGTAAGGAAAGCAATCTTACGTTGATATAGTGTAAGTATGAGGGTTGGTCTTAACGGTGTTACTCGCCCTTGACTTCTACACGAGTATATCAAAGTGCATTCAGTCAGTCAGTCGACCTCTGTCAAATCCTTGTTTCTACTGATGCATGGATATGCACACTTATCAAATTTCCGAGAATTCTACCTTTTTGACAAGTCATATGTTTGACTTTGTGTTGCTCTTGTAGTTGTATTAAGTATTTGCCCATGCGGGTTCTTCTTGCTTAAATAGACATTTTGCGAATAAAATGACAAGGAAGCAATAATTTTGTATGGGTTGGGAAGTTGGGACAGGGTTGTTTGAGTTGTATAAAATGTATGAGATGAACATTAATATCTAGAAATCGCATTGTAGGAAAACTGTCGAAGCTGGTTCCATGAATATAATTTCGCAATTTACAACCGCTCCGCCAGTTTACTTGAATTGATAAATTTATTCGGTTTTACAAATCAGGTTTTCCTTTCTCTTTCCCATCGTAGTAGTCCATTGTTAGTCCCAGAAATTTTTGTTCCATTGTGTCAATGAAGAATAACTGAAATTTACGAAGGAGCAGCGTTTCTTGAAATTGGTCACAAAAGTTCAACTCACATTTTATATTTGCGCTGAAGTGACTGGGATCTTTGACAGTGACACATAAGTTGCAAAAAGGACGACATTGCAGTTGGCAGTAACAATGGAATACATTAAATTGTTGTTCATTCACATGCAAAGCCATTGGCGAAGAAGTCGGGCTGTTTCATACTTGTATGATATTTGCTCTATCTGAATTTGAACTTTTATCTCTTGTTGATGTTATGGACGTGCAATTTGTTTCCTCTTGGCGGTTGACAAGGGTAAAAAATTACTCATGTTACTTTATACTGGGACAAGTGCTCGGATGAGTCTCTCTCAAAGGTGGTATTATTTGACCGATGCAGGCTAGCCAGTTTCTTTCGAGAGTGTCATATATTTTGTTATAAAATATATTATGTAGTTATTTGTCTGATGTTGTGCATATATGAGTACATTATCATCATCACTTGAATGACAAAAATGGGCTCATGTTGTATGCATGTAATGTAATGTACTTTTTTTCAAAATAAAATTAATCGTTTTCGCCTACAAGTGACAGGGAAACGGCTCTCTTCTTCATCTTAGATATAAGGACACACACATGGGTTGGATTTTGTCTTCTTCATTTTCACTTACTGTTACATTTGTTTCATGTAAGATTGTTCGTGTGTAATGTCATACGACGAGGCACATTTTTAAGAATAGCTGGTGGTGTGGCAGCGTGAGTATATATGGTGTTGGGTTAGATGATCCCCACTTTGGAAGTTACAAGAAAAAACGAAATACCTCTTGATTTTAGATGTACTGAGAGACGAGGCGAGAGAGTCAGCCGCATGCATACCTATATCTGTGGCCTGTTGTTGTCATATATATCATTACTGAGTATATTACCCATTTTATTTTTATGTAGGTTGACATTAAAGGATTTATAAGGAGGTTTCTGGTTTTCAGGATACATTTATTTCACTAGATTGGATCTGTCTCATCTTTCTTTCATTTGTATTCTTTCTCTGAATCACTTTTGTTCGACTTTCTGCTTCTCGTCTTACTGCGCGTTGCACGCAGTTGTGTAGTAGACGAATAAGTGAGCGGAGAAGGCAAGAGAGAAAACGCTGGGATTTCTAAACAGCGATACAGTGACAGCAGCTGCTTATTATGCTCTTGCTTTCTAATCATCGTGAATGCAACAATGCAAATGTAACATGGTTTACTGGTTTCTATTTTACCTTCTATGAGAGAAGAGAGGCTAGATTTCGCAATGGCAGGAAGCATGATGCTAGCTACTTCTTCTTGCAAGTAAAAATTGTAATGCCAAGAGCCACAGATGAGCCAAAAAGATCTCATAGTTTGAAAAGGAAGTCTTGAGAAAAAATCCGGGATGGGCAAATTTTTCAGTGTGTTATTTGCTAAACAGCCGTGTACCGTGTGTCCCTCATGTTGCGCCTAATGCTGCAAACTAACTCGAGGGAACGTAGTAAAAACCTCATCCCTGCGAGAACTGAGATAATGGTCATGTGATATGGAAATGCAGATGTTTGAGAGTACAATGATGATGATGAAACACTTGAGAGGTCGCAAATAATTGAGCAATAAATAAATAAATATGTGCTACAACCGCAATTCATCATGGCCGTCGTTTTTCCTCGACTCTTGTAAGTCTACACGGCTCTGGGATATTCAATGTTGGCCAACGGCAGTTGTGCATGCATTCGTCCATTGGAAGAGTTGGAACTCAAGACACAGGAGACTTACAAATATATAATGTTTAGAGACACTCCACTAGAATATTAGTTGCTTTTCAATGCGTATAGTATGAAGACGAATATGATGATGTGTTTACTTGAAAACATCCATCTTAAATCGCCGAGCACATTGATCATCCCTTAACGTTTATCTGCTCAAGTGCAGAAGACGAGACAGGGGAAGAAAGCAGAAGGGTAATCAATTACTCTCTGGTAAACGGACGCTAGGGCAAAAAAAAGTTGTGTGCGGATTGTGTCCAGTTTTTAATTGGTAGTGTGTTAACACTGAATGATATATTATTCTAGCAGTGGTGAGTGCTAAACGGCAACTTCGCATTCTTCTTAAATGCGCTTCACTTGAATGTACTTATTTCATCGGGATTGGCTCGCTTTCAGTTAATTCGTTTTGGCAGAGAGATGAAATCACGGTAATTTTCCCAGATTAATGCACATTTTTTAAAAAGAGGGTGTTGGCTTTGTGCTCTTGATGTATGTAGTTAGTTCCCTTGTGTTGGCTCAATTTTTCTCTTGAGGTAGCGTAGCGTGCTCTTAATATGTTTTTGCACCGTGCTTTTCGTAAACCTTTTTTCCCTTCAGTTTAATATTCATTAAATGTCGCATCGTGAAGATCGGAGAAGCTCTTATTAATGAGTAAGATGAAAACGTTGATTGATATATGAGAGGTACTCTTTCCTCCTTGTGCCTCTTGTGACGGCTGATGTCGTCATCTGACTAAGTAATAAAGCGATTTTTCATCTAATGGTTGGTGGATTCTTTAGAGGAAAAAAATGTTTTGTGTGCTCTGATGACATTGCAGTGCTGCTCAAATTTACAAATGCTGCCGCACCAGCTTAAATTATGAGTAAGAGACATTTTGATGAGGAAATTACTGTCGGTTGTCAGCGTTTGTTTAGATACCGTTTTTACATCAAACCATACTGCAGCATCATGATATATATATACCTTCCCACATATCATCTAGTTTTTTCCTGTAAAGAGATGACCGTTTTTTATGAGATGGAAACGGGTTATCATCTTTCAGCCAGGTGACACAGTATTCCTCACAAAAGGAATATTAGGCATCGTTGTCTGAGATTTTTTTGTGTGATTCTGGTAGAAACGAAGGAATGGAACGAATGTAACCCGAAAGTGCATTCTACTTTATTTATTTGTCATCTTTCATTCGAATTTCAAGCGTATATAGACTTTAAAAACTCTGTCCCATATTGTGCTATTGTATTCTCTCTATATATGTATGTGTATCATTTCATGCTACTCACTTGAGTTTTCAAGGGTTCACCTTTTACTTTTGATTGTCGCTTTGTCAGAAAAAAAATAATAATTTCGGCCGGTTGAAAATGTTCTATCAAATCAGTTGGACGAGTGTACATGATGATGATGCGTTGCGCGCATATTATATTTACTGTGCACAGTAATTGCATGAATGCATGTTATACCAGCAACTATGAGGACAAAGTATGTATCATCACATTACTTACAATTTTGAATGCGCACAAATCATGCTATCGTGTATTTACATTGCGTTACATTACATCCTGCTCTTTCAGTTTTACCGGCTCTGCTCTCACAAAAAAATAAGGGATCCAGGTATGATGTTATTACATTGTTAGCTAAACTTACAATAAAAACGCAAGGAGAATCAGAGTAGAAAAGCAAATTAACCTCTGCGTGTGGATGTCCTCAAGTTTCGTCAAAGGGAGTTGCGTTGCGGCTCTTCTAAGTAAATAGCTGATGAAATGGAAGAATAAAAAAGCATTCATGTGATGAGTTCACCAGGCATCGGTATATACACTTGAAGGTATATACTTTTTAATAGTGGTAAAGTATTCCCTTTAACTTGGTGGCTAAATATTTACACTATCACAAATAGTGGCGATTAATCCTTTGGGAAAACCGTCTTTAATTAGGATTGATGCCGCCTGTTCATCCAGAGGATTTTATGGGTTCCTTTTCTCACTGATCTCTTTACAGCCTTTAACCCTTCACTGTGTTAGTGTTCTTCTATGCGTGGCAGTTCTTAAAATTGTGACTCAGTCATTCTCTCATCATATATACGTTGATTCACAGTAAAGAGATATACAGAGGCAGGGAAAGGATATTTAAGAAATGGTATATAAAATTTTGTATAATGTAAAAGGGCTGGTCCTCCACCTCATTACAAATTAAGGGGTTGATTTTGATTAAGTGTCGACCTACGATGGATTGCAGCATTTTCAGTCTGTAAGCTCTTTGTATGTACACACTAGCTTATATACACATACAAATTTACATAAATTTTCTTCCCCTTTCCGAATTTGAACAAGCGCAAAGATTTTTTACAAAGTAACAGTGTACAAATGTGTACAAATTGTACTTGACAAAAAGAGTTTCACTCAAAAAGTGTATCGCGTCCCAAGCCACATTAACTCAATGGAAAATTCGAGATTTGTATGTGATCTGAATCCATTTCTCTTTTTTGATTTAAAACTACAACCTCTCATTCTTTCCTCTCTTCTGGCTCTGCTTCCTAAAGGAGTTCTGCCCTGCTTTTCAAAATTCTCTCCTTTTTTGTCTCTCCTCGGTTGATGAATTGTGGCAAGGTGAAGGCCTGCTAATTGTGCTTCACATTGTCACAAATCGTCGCAGTTGTGTTTTAAGATTTTCCGGAGACGAAAAAGGGTCGAAGATTCATAATGTGACAATACCTCGACAAAAGCATGTATGTTTTTTAAAACACAGAACTAGAATATATTTATAAGCATTCCTTCGCTGGGTACAAATTTTGTTTCGTTTCTTGCGGTGACCATTCTTGCTACCGTGGGTTGACTGACGTTATCAGTTATCCCTTTGTTTTCCCCTCTTCTTTAAAGTGCTCATTCTATCTTACGCTGTCCATGTGCTAGACAGGTAGTATATAGAGTCACCGGTTGACATTTGTCACGTTTATTTTGATGAGAGATGGAGAGGTGTGTAGCTGGTGGAGTGGTGTAAAAAATGAACAACATTTTCCAGTGAGGCGTACATGCATTAACGTAGCAGCACGCAGTCCTCACTCCATTCCCTCATCATCAGTCAGGTCACCGCCATTTTCACTTCACTCAGGCGTTTTGTGTAACTTACGACTATTATTTTTATCAATGATGTATTGCACAAGGTCTATAGCTAATTGTCAGGTTTCCTCTGAAGGAGAAAAAAAGAAGTTCCTGTAACATCATACTAGTTAATGATGACTTAGCATCTGTTGGTGGTGGGAGAATAGTAGTAGTATATACCTTCGCAGGGACGAATAGTGTCGTGGCAGGAATCATGAGACTAAACACATCTGTTTCTGGATTTGTATGAAAGTAAATATTATACCTATTTCTGTTGGCTCATTCAAAGAATATCGCTTTTCCTGCCTGTGCCTCTTTCTCAGTTTCAATCAGATTGCTCAATTATTGAATAGCTACCCTTATCGTGATTGCATTCTGGATGAATGTCCGCTCCTGCTCTTATCTCAAGAATTCGAATAAAAATGCCTGAAAACATCAGTAACAATTCATTAGTTGCGGCTCATATGCTGCTGATTGAATCTGAGGGGAGAGGAAAGAGGATTGTTAAGGAAATCAGGAAGCCATGGTTTCGTGATATTATTATCCAGATGTAATTCCTTTCCTAGGCATATTACATCATATACATATTGCATTTTGATAGCGTCTGGACAAAATGGGAAAGGCTGTTCCTAGCCCTACTTTGTGTTTGGAGAAAACACAAAATCACTTTTGTTCTTATTAGACAAATTGCCCCTCCGTAATTGAGCTAAACGTTGGGGCAGCAGATGAGTTGTTATAAAATAATGCTGTATAATATACATACAAGCCTTTCCAGTGGATATGTCGTTGATTGTAAGATGTGTTTGATGATAGAGTGATATGAAAGCAAGCTGGAATGAACGTGGAGTTGATCATTTCTTGTGTCATCTTGCTGGAACTGAGTATTCGACTTACATATGCGCGTATAAAAGATACTGGATGGGAATGAATTGATGTATAAAAGCCAACAAGGCTAGATTTTCTCGAACACAATATTATATATCCTTCGAAATAATATAAAGTCTAAAGTAGAAAGAACGGCATGGCATTATGCGCATTACTTGACTTGTTCTAACAAGCTTGTATTTATATATTTGTCCTAACGAGCCATGTATCTTTGTGTGTATTGATGTGTGTGTGTCTGTTGGTTGGCTGTATTTAATCTTGTTAGTTTAAGTAATTTACAAGGAGAACCTTCCAAGGTGTATATGGAATTTTCGCTTGAGACTTGGTACATAGGTTCTTTTATATGATAAAAAC
>JAQFZW010000369.1:0-66721 GCA_034687055.1 Heteromurus nitidus
GCTCTCCGAACAGTTTGCTCTCCGAACTCATATCTCTTTTCTTGTGTACTGAACACAACTGAGTGTGTGCAGTAACAGAGACTTTAGTTGAGGCAGACGTTCGTCGTCCTTTTTTTAACTATGTGTTACGCTGCGATATTGTTTTTGTAGGCAATCAAGATAAAAATGTCAACTGAAAAAAATCTTCCCATGAAAGAACATAAAAAGCTTGTGTGTAGGTATCTTTGCTCAGGTTTGTTAAATCGCACACACACACACACACACTCACACAACTCAAATTTCAGTGAGAAATGTGAAGAAATTCTGTACGGTGCCTGAAGAGAGTTTTTACCTTTTCGAGCAGTACGTTTTGCCTTTGCCAAAGTTGGCCAATTTGCATGTAAAAGCAATTCCAAACCGCATGCCAAAGGAATTCTTCTACAATCACAATCTTTACACTTCATTTTAATGCATATTGTACAATACTATATATCTTGTCTATGACACTGACATTGTGAGGACGAGGAGTGACGACAAACCTGCTTTCATTTTACCCATGAAGGTTTTCGGAGATTAGAAAAGTTTTACTCTGGCCGTAGTGATATCTTTATTTCTTTGAAATTAACAGCAGAGGTCCGTTAAGGGCATTACGCACTCTTGCAATAAATCACAGATATTTCAGATAACAATGGAGTCATTGCATTCACTCCTATTGCATAAAGCCAGTAAAGCTGTATTGCGTATAGCCCATTTCAGTATGTGCATAAAGGCTTGTAGCAAACACGTTACTGCAATTATAAATTTCATGGTCAATCTCTCTGAATTTAACGGAAAAACTGGTCTCTTCTCCTTCTCCCACAGCTTAGCTGCTCGCTAGCTCGCTCAAAGCATAATAAAATGTGATAACTTGCACTCGAGATAAAGTTCTTTTGTCTCATTGTGTCCAGTTAGAAAATGCATTTCTTTCTCACATTTATTATTTACACATGATGATATACAAGTAACATACAAAAATAATAAAGTCGCGCTTCGTTGATCAAACTCGAATGTTTCAGTTTTAAAATTAATTAAATAATAATTACTGCTTTATCGATTACAGTCTCCCAGATTTAATAAAATTCTCTAGTTAAAGCTGAATGTTTTGCTTCGGAGTGGCGTATTCAGCTCTGTATATCGACGCTTTCGACCTATACTCGGACTCTTCCGGTGGCAGGAGAACAATAGGTTGAAGACCGCCCATCGACCTCTTCGTCGACGCATATGAATAAGTTACGGATGGCGTTGGTCCCGAATCAGTTCCGTAATAGTAGCCCCCTCCCCTCGGAGCGGGGTAGCCATTGAGACCCGCAATACTGTGGATTTTCCTCGTCGACCCGGAACTGAACTCGTCCGAGAGTTTCACGTGACGTGAGCCAAGGACGAAGCCAAGAATGGCGAGAACTGCGCCATCCAGAAGACCAATGATTGCTAAAACGTAAGCCCAGCGAATTGTGCAACTTCCAAGGTAAAAGCGATCTGCCGTGGGACCGCAGGTTAGCTTCACTTCTGGGGCGTCCAAACCGGCTGGGAAGACAACGAGGCCGACTCCAGTGCAGATTGCTGGAAAATTTATATAAAAAAACGTTTGAGATATTGGATAATCGCCAGAAGCACTTTGATTCGATTGCATCAGAAATCATTTTGTTTTAAGTGATTTCTTCCTGACTTGCTCGCTTATGTATGTGTAATACAAATTGTAAGAAAAGTACATTTTGTCGTGGGACGTGATATTATTATGCACTCTTCTTCTTACATTGCGATAAGAGAATAACCTTCCTTTCTAACATGAAGTATTTCAAACTCTCTCATTCAAACATAAATGCCCCTATTCCGCCTAAGCTTGTGTGCACGCACAAAATATCGCGTCTATTATACGAAACATGACATTATTTATTTATTTGCGTGTTGAATGTAGCACAACATTTTGCAGCCAAGAGGCATCATCTCTAAATATTATGCCAACACGAGACATAATACTGTTGATACAACAGTTGTGTTCAAGAAAATGAAAACATTTCAATTTTCGTCCTTTTTCAAAACTTATTAGCATTGCGTACGGTGTGTCTTCTCTTCGACCATGAACCAGTTAGTCAGGTAATTTTGTAAAGGAAATTGTGCAGAAAAGGAAGGAATTTGATATAAGTGAACACTTAATGAAATGTAAACGATACACGGAGCTCACACGAATCACAAATGAAACAGCCTCAATTTCAGTTTACGTTTATCAAGATCATATTATAGAGTAAAGTAAAAACGAAGACGCATAATATTATATGTATATATTTTATGTCATGTGCATTCGTGTGAGAAGTTGAGTTATATATCTTCTTCCCAAATTAGATCAATTGTACTCATTTTCATAATATTTAGCAAAACATAAATATATGCATCGGGTCATTCAACAGGAAATGAGTTGCTTGAATTGGCTACTTGTCACTTGACCTAAATAAACATCTCATCATTTTCAATTCAGTTACTTCACATTTGTATTACCTGCTAGAGTTTGCATGATTGCGATGATGAAGTAAGCCTGTCTGGCTGGGGCGCAGATGAAGAGGATCAGTCCGAAAACGGAGAGAATTGCGACAATGGCTGCGATCCCGACAAAGACGGTGGCAACGCGGAATGCGGGATTGATGATGGAGGAGAAGTCATCCAGTCTCCCTCGACATATGAACTCTGAGGTGGTGGCCATTTCTGTCATGACGGAAGCAACTGCACAATGCTTCCACAGCCCGAAGTAGCCGGAACTTGCTGGAGATCGAGCTCCCACCCATTGTGGCTGGATGAAGACTACCAATGTGATTATGGCATAGCAGACACTAAACGAAAATGTTCATGATCAGATTTATTTGCAAGTTGATTACATATTATAGCACTTAAAAAATGTACGCATAGTACAATTGAGTGTGCATTATTTCAGTCAGAAAGTTCTTTCTTAAAAAAAAGTAATTTTATGTGATCAACGTGATTCACTTATAATCTTTTCTTGAATATTGCATCGTCACCCGTCGAATCATCATCCAAACATAATTGCGTTATCATATTTTAAAAGTGAAAAGCTGTGATCTTCAAACTGAATTATCCAATTTTGTCCTTTACCTCACACCTTATCTTTAAATATGTAATTTTGTTTTAAAATGAAAATTGCAAATTTCCAAAATTATCCAACTCTCTTAAATTAGCTCTTTCAATTTTTTTCCGCATGTGCATATTTTTATCAAGATTTGTGTCAACTAAGGCTTCGTCGTTTCGTGTGACAGTGGTGTGGTGACTGGTGACGTGACGTGAGTAAGGAGAAAATTAAAAGTGCACGTGATCACCTTCACGTTAAAATATTTTTTGATAAAGCCGTTTAACATTCTTACCTGAAGACTCCCCACAAAAATCCGATAGCTGCAATGAAATTTTTTGAAAAAAAAAACGAACATTATTCCTCATGAATCATGATGACATTTTTAGAGGCATATTTCACAATTATAATCATGCATGCAAATGTGTCATAAATATATTGTATGTATACAATAGTTGCACAGGTGTACTAATTAAATAAGCACATCCCTCCATTCAACACTCTAGCCAAACTAGCAATTATTCATTTAGCTAAAATAAACGCTAATAATGGCATTACGCATCCCGCATAGCATATATTCAAAACAATGCAAGAATGCAACACGTTTTAAATTACTGCATTTATTTAGTGTGTAATAGAATTAAACGTGTTTGTCGTGTCATTTCTTTCTATATATCATATCTTTTATATAATGTAAATTGCATTTCAATCGTACCACAACAAGGAAGCAATTAAATCTTCTCCCAATTTATATACACACATTTGCATGCATGAACAAAAAGCTACATTCGAATATGGAAGTCATGAATGAGTGAATTCGGACCTTTTGAGTTTTTCACGTATGTCGCCGCCATAAGTTGGTCACTGTGCACATACTCCACTTTAGAGGCCATCTTGGCTGCACTTGATTTCCTCACTTGGTGCAACTTGGTCTTCGACGACGCCGATGGTGACGAGGATGAGTAGATGTGATTGTAGTAAGCTTGTGCCTGATGTGTCGGAGGTTGATTCGATGATGGCGGTGGGGTTCTTGCAGCTAGAACAACTGCAGAAGTGGGATGCTGCTGCTGATGCTGATGATGGTGATGGCGGTGGTGGTGACCGTTGGAATTTGGGATTGGAAAGTAAACTTCCTCGTCGTCTTTGTCAATAGGGTAGTGCATAATAGCATGCCAACAAGGGAGAAGAAATTTATATTTGTATATGCAAAATTAGCACAGGAGTGACCAATCACGTCAATCCGTCACCTTATTTTTGCTCGCATTCTCGAACAACTTCACAATTAGACATAGGCAATATGCAACTTGCTGCTGATAATTAGTTATCAACAGTGATTCGCGATCACTTGCTCCTTTGCATATTATTTAGCTTGTTTTCAGTATAACAATCACATCTTTTGGTAAAAGGACCAATAACTAGATTTCTGGGGGTGAATATAAAAGTTGTAACTTGCGTGCGAGTCAAGTTGACACACTTTTGCACATTTCACTTGAATCTCGAAACCCTCTTGTCACTTGTACAAATACATTTATTAGGTACATGGGAGCACAATACTGCACGCAACAAAGCCAATATTGACGTTGTGTGGGTTGGACCGATGCATGGCTTCACACGAAAATTTTTGCATGGATTTTTCTCACGAATTCTGGTTTATATGCAGAAATCGCAATACACTTAAAATGAATTTCTTGAGATGATCTGGACACACATGAAAACTATTTCACGGCCACATATACAACATTGTTGAAATCTGCGTGAGTGAGAGATGCAGAACACCAACTAATTATACGTGCTTTGGTCGATGTGGTCAACGTGAAGTATGATTTTTGAGTGTTTAAATGATGACGCCTTCACACAAAGCAAAACACAATTATTTTCACTCAAAACACCTCTGAAAAATGATCGGTATGCGTTCAGCACTGATTCTTTTACAAATTATAAAGGTCTCGAGAGAAGAAAAAACTCATCCCAGATCTTGGTCACACCAAAAATGTAACTCACTTCACATGTATCTTTGTTCACACCACACCACAAGCTCCAACTGAATCAATCTTGTGCACACACACGTCTCTCCACGTCCACCGTCAATTATTTTCATAAAGCACACACACTATACCATACGCACACCCCGATCTTAATGTGCAAGTGCACACGCAGAAAACCATACAGAACGTATGAAAATGACTTTGTTTTTTAAAAATTGCAAATGCAAACTTAAGGCTCCTGTCCTGAGGGAGTATATGCAGAAGGGTACCTCTCCGAGATATTGTTACTATTACTTCACATAATTCACTATTGTACACTATTATTACGAGTGATAGTTGGTCACGATATCAAAGGAGAAAAAATTATTTATAGGACTAACTAACCAACTAACAATGCTATGATTATACAGAGACTGAAGTTGTCGCTCTCCTTTATTATGGTGCTACTGGTAGCATTCGAATGTGATCATTTGAACTGATATGAAATGAAAAAAACGTTGCGTCACTTATTATCACTACTTTTATAACTGATTGTCTTTCTTCTCTGATTATACACACATACTCTTACTTGTAGTCTCTTGTGTGACAAAAGAAGTCACAAGTCACCTTAGCTCAGAACCACAACCAACAACCGCAGGACCAAGTGCACACTTGCAATCTCTGTAATCACTGCCACTGCACAACACAGCAACCAACAGTTTGCATTCACTTCAGCATTCTACTCTGCAAAAATACATATACACACTTTAACTTTTAGCTGGGCTCGAAAAAATGTGTGTGCACTTTAACATGAAGAATTGGAACTTGAAACAATGGAGTGAGTGGAGTGCTCCCTCTCAAGCTCTCTTGGGCTCGGTTTTGAAAGTATCACATGAATAAGCAATTGCAATAAATACAGCCTATAATAGTGATTGGTTTAAGAGGAAAAATATATATCGAGAATGTAATTTTTTTTGAAAATGCCTATATGCCTTGTGCAGGAGTATATGAGTGACCAGTGGAGAACAAGTAATGAATTGAGACGGGTGAATGTAAGTTAGTTGCCGTCATAAAGTATATAAGTATATATGAGCAGTGAACTCACTTTACTGTACTGTATACTTGAAGGAATACGCAAAAGTGCACGAAGACCGATGGGCACACACGTATAAATTAGCAAGGGAGCAAGTTTGTGTGTCTGTGCTCGATTCAAGTTAAAAGTTTACTCTCGATATGAGATATATGAATCAAGCAACAATCAAAACTTTTTCAAGATATATCAACAATGCATGTATAGTAGACATGTAAACGTAGATACACAAGAAGAAGTCTTAAAGAATGTGTAGTCTACCCCGCATGTAACATTCATGAAAAGGGTTGTTGCATTGTAAAAGAAGGTTGTGTGGCAGGATGGATGATGTGAAGACGATGGTGTATACAAAATGATGACGATGATGACTTGGCCATTATATTGCTAGTCTTAAGAGTAGTAACAAAAACAAGTGATGTGAATGTGAATACATTTCTGACTTACATGCAACTATTGTTGAGCGTGAATAAGGAAAGGGTTTTTAAGTATAAAGGAGGAATTCCTTTCCTATCCAAAATTCCTGGCTTAAAGTGAACATATATCTTGCAAAGAAGTTGTTCCTATGTTGCGTATATTTAAGGAGAAGCACACGGTGTTTGAGATGATATAAGGAAAAATATAAGATGGCAAGTAGGAAGGTGGCTTTATAAGGCACAGAAAGTAACTTGAGGAAAGAGACTGAAAATGCGTAATGTATCACACCATAATATAATCACATCTCTCACATCACACATCCACATGAAACACGGCTTCGGAGGCAGGCCTACTTTGAGAACAGGAACTAAAAAAGCTCACTTTTGTGTAAGCCTGAACTAAAGGAACGTTACGCGTCTTACCTCTCTTAAAGCATATATACATTGTTGAATTGAATGCATATTATACACAGAATTAAAAAATTGAAGGAAATATGTTTTTATTATTATGAATGTTGTGCATGTGTATATGATATGATTTTGTGCGATTTTTTGGGACTTTCAGAGAGATACGAACATTAGGCGAAGCAAAAAGGGGTGAACGAATCAAATAAGGAAAAAAATGCATGCGCATTTTACATATATTATATTTTACATTACAAATATGTGTACTTATATCTACGCAAACTCTAAAATCATAACAGAAATCAAGTTTTTCATGTCTGAGACTCCTGGTTTTCTCGAAGGTTGTTTCTTTTGTACCCCTTTTCTGCGTTCTGTTCTCTGATGTGCAAAAACGCTATACATATTTCGAATAACCGAGGAGAGCTTTTACTAAAATGCGAGTTGAGAGTTGTTAGTTACACTACGTACGTTCATTGAACAAGAATTGAACAGACGCGTAACGCATTTTAAAACTGAATCTTCAGGTAAAAAAACGACTAAAACATAAATATAAAACTTTATCAAATCATAAGAGTGAGACGGTTGGGACGTTGGGAGAGACGACTATTTTTTTAAAGACTTGGGAACAAATCACTCTTGCCTTTTTTCGTATATGCTTTTACCCTATCGCGTGCTTTATTCATTTTGCTTGGTATCACCAACGCCAAAAACCAAGGTATTTAATGAGGCGAGGCGAACAAAAAACATGCTCCCTTCTTTCTTTTGACACAGGTATATAGCTTCTGCTTTACACAAGTTCACATCCGAGAAACAAAAAAAGTATGTTCATCGTTATCAGTTGAAGATTTTTTGAAAAACCTCAATTCAAAGTCTCAAAACACCAATACGAAAAAAATATATACACATGCATATCCAATACTTCCCACAGGTTTGCAAATGAAAACGAATGTATCATGATTCATGACTTTGACTGAACGCCATCACTTTGTTCCACATTTTTACATTCGCTTGCTACAACAATAATTACAACAAAACAGTGGAGTACAATGGGGGCTAATCATTTCTGTTTTTGTTCCCTTACCAAAGGAATTGAATTGAAGAGGGGTTTCATTGAAAAAAAGTCTTTGATTTCAAAGATATCCTTCCTTTTCAAACGATCTCTACATATATGCACATTTATATACGCCTATGGCCTATACAAATTCAATATGGGATGATCGCAATTCGCAAAAAATGTTTATTATGCTTTTCTGATATTGTACTAAATCATTCTCAAGCCAATACAATATATGTAATTGTGCTTTTAATTCACATCTATCTTTTGAATTGCAGCAGAAAATTTTTGCTCCAAACTAAACTGCATAAAACGCTTTTTATTCATCATCCAAAGTTCTAATTTGTAGCAGAAAAGGCAGTGATGCAGAAAGGTGAACTTGATGAATGTTTTTATACTTCTGTTTGAAGCAATCTTCACAGATTTTCAGAGAAAACAAGGCAGTCGAAATAAAGGTTGTAAAAATAGATTAAAGATTTAATCGAAGGCTTTACCAAGCGATTATATAAACTTCATTCGGCTGGGTGTACTTTCTCCCATTTTTCATGCACAAAAACATGCAAACAAAACTTCATACATTTATGTTTGGCTGAAAATATTGCAATCAAATGCTGCATTCAACGGACATAGAAAAGACTACAATTGAACATTACAAAGAAAATGTATGGGATTGTTTTCAGTTGTTGTCAATCTGTAAATGTAGGGTATATATGTATTCATAGTTTATATGGTTGACTTGATTTGTCTCATTCATTTTTATACAGTTAAAAATAGGAATTTTCTGCCACGCCTAGTTGGCCATGATGGTGATGAGTGTTCCTTTTTGTTTAAGAAAGAACTTGGTTTGGTTTTGGTCTTATAGTATTTACAAATCGGTAGATTTACAAAAAGCTCATTGATCTACGTTCAGATATACACTCATAATCAATTTTTTGTTATATAATTACCTATGCATATGGCATATTGCATGCTTAAAATCTGCACTCTCGCAAAAGAGCAGAGATCTTGAACTTACTTTTTTAATCGAATTTATGCACGTTACCTCACCAGTGGCTGCATCAAATTTTCCACATAAAAAAACTCCAAGTCTCGCTCTCAGAAATTCAAGATCATGCAAAAAAGAAACTGTTCTATTTGATTGATGTGTGCATTTAGTAATGAGCTCTAAGCACACGTAGTAAATCCTGTATTGAAAGGAAGGATATTTTTTACAAAGCAGTTTCAGAAGAAATATGTTATTGCGTTACATGTAAATATGTACTCATGTGGAAATGTATGTACCAAGTCATGTATATATATATATATATATATTTTTATGTGATCTTATAAAAATCAAGAACCCGTGGAAGAGCACACAATTACGCTTCAAGTTATAGCGGAAATAAGATCCCGAATCAAAATGTAACGGGCTCTTGTTCCTCTCCTGCAACGAGGTAGCCACGTATAGGATCTTGAAGGAAAATGTAAAAAAACTGCGATAACGAGATGAAAATTTTGTTACAGAAAAAACACGAACAAATAATTCATAAAAAATCAGTGAGAAAGAGTAGACGTCTTTCATACTGGATACTTACAGGAAAATCTTTGCTGCAATAGCACTTGTTGGGCATATATGCGCAGACTGTCTACAGCAAAATATAATGCACATTTAATTTAAATTGGTCGTTTTGTACCGAAATGAATTATGAAAAATATCGATGCATATATAAAAATTGCTCAAAAACGGAAGAAAACTTGCCGTATTTTATGTTCTAAACTGTTTGCATATCATATGTAATGCTTCATAACTCGTCTTCAAATGAATTGAGTGTGTGCAGGGAGGAAATTAAAAAGCCCGAAGGCAAGGTTAATTGAGAGGAATATCGTGGAAACCCAAGGAAAATCATCCCATTCAGGATATTACATGGGACTTACGATGATAGCAAGGTTATGATTATGATTAGTGAACATCACATGTGGCTAAGCGGTTTTTTGCCATAAAAGTCAATGCGTATTACTTCATAAAACGTGTGAACGTGTGCAATGCTGTATGCTCCGTACAATTCAGACATTTTGACACAAAAAACGTGTATGCTGTGCTGAATTCAAAGTGTGGTCATTTTGCTCTGGGAAAAGTAAGTTATGAAGCGTAACTAATTGACGTGATAAACATAAAATACAGTATTAGCCTAGTCGTAAAAACTATAATTTCGTGATGCAATAACTATAGTCTGCCATTTTGCATACACCTCCAATGTTTTTTCACAATGTTTGAAATATATGAACCATGATCAATGAACAATAAACAATTATACCGGCAATCATTTTGATGGAAAGTCTGACTGGGTTTTGGTTTTGCAAATAATCTTTGTTTAATTTACTACTGTCTCGTCAAAACTTTTTCGACCAAGTTAAGGATGGACACGGAGTCTTTACGATTTATCACTTATTTTTGCTTCATTATTATGCATTCACGCTTTCATGCGTGCACCGGGATTTCGCTTCTACCTTTTTGCAATACGTTTTCCAAAAAGCGCTATTTCGAGTAATGAAAAGTATTAAATAAAAACAATTCTTGTTTGTTATACAAAATTCCGAACAAAAAGCTCTCGAAAACGGGTAGCTGGCTAATAGCTTACGATTAAATCTAATTTTTTCAGTTACTGAAGGCAATCACTGCGAGTTGCATTTGAGAAATGAATGGCAAATCATCTGAACCTCCCTGGGACTTCAAAACCTTTTTGTTAACGATTCAATAATCCCAAAGAACATTTTCGATAATCTCTGATATGCCACTGCATTTCCCAGTCCATCGTCTAGAGTGCGGAATGAAAAAATGAATTTCGAATCCGAATCCTTCGCAAGTTAATTAGGAGAAAGTTGCATCTTAAAACGAAGCATCCACTACGACAGGGAGTGAGCTATTGCTGCCACCACTAAGCCCTGATGTGCTTCCTCCAGGTAGTTGTGGTGGAAGAACGTGAATCTGCGATGCTTTGCAGCGGTTGAAAACTTGTCCAGTGTTGAACGGTTCAAGCTTTGGCACGCTGGATGTGCCACCTGAAGAAAGTAAATTGGAAACATGTCTCAAAAATGCAAACCTTCGAAGTGAAAAATAAATTCCGAAATCATTCTTGGAACTGACTTTTTTGATCAGCAGGAATGTATCTGGAAAGATGCACAGCTGGAAGAGGGAGAAATCCAGGACTCATTGGCATTACATCTAATACTACTTGCTGCGTTACACTTCCTTCCATGAGAACAACCCCTGCTCATAAAAACTTGGGTTGCAAACTTTCTATTTTCCTCATACATATGTCTTGGTGTCAGATAATGAAAGTAAGTTTAAAAGTTCACCTGTACTCCTTCCACATATTGCCCACAAGTGTTGATCCGCTCTAACTTCATACATTAACGACAAATGTGCATCAGATCCAAATTTTGTAATATCGACGAACATGGAGCACATGTTTCCAACCCTGCAAAACTCGCTACCTTTATGGGGTTCCACGCGTGATTTAATCTCATAAAGAGTCTGTGAAGCAAAAAGTCGCATCAAATATTTCATTCCTTTGTGATAGGTAATATTAACCATAACCATTGCTTAAAATGATAAGCTCACCTTGAATCGCTGAAGGCAAACATAATATTTATACAGTTCGGGAGCATGATCACCACATTGGAACGTCATCGAATATTCCAGCCGCAGAGGGTTATCGTCTTCGATTTCTTTAACGCCGATTTCCCACATGTACGACAGGTTTTGGCCGGATGTCAATTTCTAAATTAAAATGAGACAAAGATGGAAAGATGCAAACAATTGTGCTTTACGATTACTGTAACGCTGAGGTGGCGTTCAACAATTTTTACTTACAATCTGCTGCGAACGTGGATTCAAAGGTACTAGCGGAATGCTCTCTGAATTTCTATGTTGAACGGACAAATTATGCTCGGAAATCACAAACTGTGTTTCTGTCAATCCTTGGAGCATCACCTGAAGGAACTTGCGTTCTCCGACGGTATTCAGCTTGTGTGATGACATGAATGGTGGAACAAACAAAACACTAAGTTTGGTCTCATCCGCTGACCAGGGATGCCTCGCCATGAGCTGGGATCAAAGATTGTTTCGATTAAATCATTAATTTCACTTCTATAAGTATATTGTGTGGATTGAGACTAGCATACCTTGTGCTCAATCATGGAATTGTCTTTTTGTGGACCTAGTGCTGCCTTAACCCAATACTTAGCCTTAATTGTGCTGAAAGCACCAGCTGCTTTCAGTGGCACAGAAATCTCCGAACAAAGTTCAGAACCACTCTCCCCTCGAAGTTGAACGTCCATTGACAGTGCCCGGATATGAAGCATCATTCCCTGTATAATACAAGCACATTGAAAGTAAGCACATTTAGCCACATTTTCAATTTCGATTGCAAATTTGCGTTCAAGCAATGAATACGGTCTTACCTCGTCAATACTATTGCTACCGGTATGGAGCGTCAATGACATCATTTGCTCAATCCCTGCAATGAGACTGGATTCAACAGGATCTACATCGATTTTTCCTCCAACTTTCTCTACCACGAAGTGATATTTGCATCCCATTCTCGGCGAAAGAAGTTCAAAATTCTTTACTCCTACTGACACTTGGCACAGCCTGTAAGCCCCAGGAGACGTTATCTAAACATAAACAATCAGATTTCTTTCAATAAATTGTCTTGGTTCACCCAGGCAGATATGTTACGAAACGATTACTGATCGATGACGTACCTTCGCCTCCAATACTATGGTATTAGCACCCGGATTGATTATAATATCATTTGCTTTGGCTACTTGACTAAAGTCAGTCTTAAGAACTTGAACTTCCGCTTTCACTTGGCTATCTTTTCGCCTGAAGAGAAAAGAATAATGAATTTAAAAAAATATTCATTTACAAGCATTCTCTCCAACTCCACACAGACAAACAAATATTTACCGAAGTGCTTGATGCATATTATGGCACGTGAGACGACCCATATGAACTGATTTGTCTTGCTTTGTATCCAGCTGCTGAGTTATACTCAGTTTCATGGCTGACGGATTAACCTCGCCAATCGCAAGGTTGTCTTCATCTTCGCAAGTGAGTGCAGGCGCAAGTGAAGCACTTCCTTTTCTGGAAACCTTTTCCTTCAAGTCATCCCCGCTGTTATCCGGACTGTGCATTTCTGGGTTACCTTCGCTGTTTACAGCCAAATTGTCGGAACGAGCTCCACTTTTTGCATCGCCCCCATGATGGCCCTTTTTATTTAAATGTTTTTGGTGGCCTTGCTGCTTCCCTTTACTTCCTGGCCCAGGCACACCAACAGGAAACATTGAGTTCGAAGTGGTCGATCGTGATCCGTTCGTGTGATTATCGTATGGCAAAATTGCAGCCTGTACAATATTACTTAGAACTGGTCGAGGAAGATTCGAGTTCAGATCTAGCGTCACCAACACGTTGCAACTTTCAAGGTGGATCTTACCAAGAGTGTCGATTTGTACCGAGTTTATTATGAATGTCTCTTCTGTAGGAGATATCACAAAGCGATCTGTAGAGAAAGATGTACAAAGACATTGAGTAAAAGTTTCAGGAAACATAATGGTGTTGTTTGCTCCAACCATATGCCTTTTGACATACCGTTCCCTTCGATTTCAGTTAGACATGTCATCATCTCATCAAAAAAGTGATTTCGTCTACTAACTTCCAATCGCTGTGAACAAGCAATTTGTGCACATGTCCGAATATACCTACAAAAACATCAAACATTAGGAAATTTCGATATTCAGGCTGTATCGTGTAGGTCAAAGATTTAGATAACAATGCGATGACTAACCCTAACCTTTCATTATCTCCCACAGCACGATAACATTCCGCTAATTTGAGCAAAACATCAATAACGAGAACCGTCCAGCGATCATTCCTAAACGTTTTCAAGGCATCCACGAGGAAGCCTACAGCTTTAATGAATTCCTCAGCCTCCATGTAGTAGGAAGCGAGACTAAGGCCAACTTTTCTTGCAGAGCGCAGTCTACCGATGTGCTTGTACGTACCCATCGCCAGCTCACATAATTCCTACGAAAGAACATATTTAATCAATCCCAACATGCACAATACTGATTATTGATAGCTTGGTCTACGAAAGCATTCTAGAAACCACCGCTTTACCAGATAATATTGCTGAAAGCAGGATTTGGACGATAGTGCATTCTTCAGTTTTTCAATCGGAGTTTCAACTTGGGTTTCATCGGAAGCTTCGATGGCAGCATCCCCAGCACCACTTGTTCCATTTCCATTCGAGTTCCCATGAGTTGCATTACTGTCAAAACAAACAAGACCCGCTGCCAAACTGATAACCTTGTGGAGGTGGTCACTTTTTGGCTGACTTTTTGGAAGTAAACCACACAATTTCCCCAGTTCATAAAGCTAAAAACAACATCACCAAAATTATTGCTCAAGTTTCTGAATTTCGATTTCCTCGTTAAGTCATTTATATTTTTGTGAAGTATCCAGTATCCAGCACAAACCTTTTCCCTAGCGTAATCCCAAAGATGAGCAGTATGCACAGAGAAATCCGACGCCGCCATGCATACGTACGAGTGATGTGCCTGATTTGATGTTATTTGGTTATTGTGACTTTGTGTTTTATCCTGAGACTCAAGGCTTCCTTTGTTAATGCTATTCTGATTTTGCGATGACTCCTGTCCATGTCCGCATATTGCTGATAATATTTCAAGGCAGGAGACAAACACCCAACAGCTCACAGCTCCTTCTTCGCTAAAAGCTACATCCAATATGGCTAACTCATTGATGCAATTATGCAAGAATCCCAGCGACCGATGGGCGAGTTCATTAAGACGGCCTTGCTTTAGGAGTAGTAATGCCTGCCGGGCAAACAGGTAATTTCTGAAGTTAAGCAGCGACACGGTCGAATTCCGTATAGTTTCCCTAATATCTCCTAAGAAATTTAGATTTGCTATTGACAGGCTAAGTGCGGGCCACCTATCTCCGTACCGCTGGAATGATAAAAGCCACTGTGGGGTATCTGCAATCAGAAACAAACAATTTTCGGGTAAATAAAATCTTCATAGCAAATTTCATAGACGATAATTTCACAGGATTGTTTTCAGGTAGATACCTGTTAAATGAGAATTGAGCACAAATTGGGTAAACAGGGCATCTAGTTCGTCATATTGCACCAAAGCTTCATCATAAACACCTAACATTTCTAGTACAAATGCAAGCTCCTCCTGTAAAACAAATTTGATGTGACCTCCGGTTAGAATTTCATTTTGAATAAAAACGATCATGTAATGTTTAGTCCAACTTTTTCATACCTGCAATAAAAAATAATGGCAAAAATTCCATCCAGCTTCATTCCGTTTCTCCCTTTGCGCCCTCATATTTTCTTCAAATTTCGTCAACGTCTTCGAATAGGAAGCTAGTAAAAGCTGCCGCAACCGGTGAAGCATCGAATGTAATGATTCTGCAGACTTGGAATCCAATTTCTGAGGATCTGACAGACATATACAACGTTCTGTTTGCTTCTGTGCGAAATCATTTTTAATTTTATCCAGCACAGACGTTCGTGGAAGAAGCTTGTTCGTTTTCTTATTATCCGGGGTCTCTACTAAAACAATTAACCATTCCCTAACATTACACGATTTTATTGAGTTGAGCCAGCTTTGAATTGCATCTTTCGTTGTAGATCTGTAAGCTTCCACATCCTACCAATCGAGAAAACACCATCAATTAGACAAATTTCAAATTTACATCTCGGGCTCTGCGCAATAATGAATACAATAAATAACCAGCTTCATTAACTGATTAACTCACCACACAATCAGTCCAATATGTATGAAGCATAGGCTGATCCAAAAGGGTCGTCAATGTGGCTTGCTCTGACGAATATGTTTCCGCATTCGCCGCATTACAAATCTCATCTGAATTGAAAGGAATAAATCTCGGGTGGAGGTGAACATGTTTTGTTGTTCTTCCATAAGCCCTCCTCCATTCAACTGCTTCTGACCCGATCCCCTTCTGGAGGGAGGGAACCACTGACTGGAACACTGGCAAATCCCCCGAGTCTATAGACATGAATTAAAGAAACCCATAAAACATGTAACATGCTGCAATATTCATCCAATTTAAAGATACTTTTATTTTTGCAACTCCAAAAAAATTACAAGTTATCAACGGTTTATTCTCCATCGTATCTCCAACTGCCTTAGTCTTCTGAATCACTTTTGACGAAAGTTGCTGATTTCACTTCGAAACTACATAGTTTTTGCACCATTTCCAAAGCACCTCTCTCTCTCTTATCCTCAACACTTGTTTTACTTAACTGACATCACCATTATCGCAATTAAATCCTTTTACTCATAACAATTTCCCAAAATATACTCTTGCAGCTGACACTTCGTCTAGAGAATCCAGAGACTATAATAATTTGTTTGTAAACTGTTGTTCCCATTAGACTCCAACCTCCAACCTCATCATGTGTATTTTTCAATCTTGATTTTTGGGATGGAATACAAAAATACACAAGGAGTCCTGTAATATCAATATTATCCGAGATGATGACGATGAAGTGATACTATCCGTACAAAAGTCATATGTTCATTGATAAAAGCATCAAAAAAGTGGATGAAGCATGAATGTATATTGTGCACATCCGCACTGCATACCCTGTGCATATGCTAAACCCGAGACTTATGTACATTTTTGGTAGAGGTGGGCCACGAGCAAACTCTAAAATCTCGGAGGGATGCCCGTTGCGCGAGGCAGGCTCTGTCGCCGGCGGCGGACGGAGACGAAAGCAGTTCGGTACTTCCCTCACCTCTAAAAAATATACCTAAGGATCCGGATATACCTAAAAGTTGTATGCATAAAATTCTTCTTGACACGCAGACTACAAGTGAAGGCGGTGGAGGGCAAACGCATATTTTCGTGTGGCGTACATTTCTTACAAAAAAAGATGAAACTATTTGAAAGAGGATTTGATGGAATATTGACTAATTAATTAGGAGTTTTAGCAATATAATATGAAACTGATCAAAGATGAAAGCGACTCTATTTAAATTCTTCAACTTCAGAGATGGAGTGAGAGAATATGCATGCCATGATAAAAATTTAAGGCATAAAATTTTACACAATGGAAAGTGTTCATTTTATGGCCTTGGCCTTGATGAAAGGTTATAATCATTGACATGGACATTGAATTATAATAAAATGCAATGTACGATCCCCTGTGGGGATCGTATTCTAAAAGCGTCATTATTGTACGTAATTTTTGGCGTTGTCATATTATATACGGTTTAATTCAACATACTGCATAAGGGCATTTTAATTCACATTGTAACTATATTTTTTCCTCCTCGTGTCATTATTAAGAATTAACATCATACTTTTTATGCACTCACTTCAAAACTATAATATTTTAGCAATTCTCAGAGATATATTCTGTACGAGTATGTGCCTAGAGCCAGACTTTCACACAGTATTGTGCCTTTTTTTGGAAATAATTACGATTATATTAAGCATGCAGTTTAAGAATAGATAATAACTAGATCGAGGTTATTACAATTGGGTAAACATCATCTTCCTGTCTATTTATACTTCATACCCTCGTTTATTCCGATGATGATTTGTTATATAGACTTTTTCAGTATGTTGTAAACCGGAAAGTTTCAACCATTGTTTCAATATTATTATTTTTATTACCTAGTAAAAAGCATAATCGTGTGTGTATTATGATTAGGTAAAATGTGGTTACATTTTCCATAGACAATTAAATTACTCATTAGTTGATCTGTACTCTGACATTGCATTATCTGGAGTTCTTAGGGGCAAAATACTAATACCAGTTTTAAATTGCATAAGAATAATAATGTTAATAATTATACTAAAAATTGACGATAGTGTAGTGTACGTACCTACGTCCCCTAATTACTCTCCTAGCTTATTACGCGCAGTACCTTACCTATCCTAAAAGACAAACAAAGCTTGATTCTAGTAACTAACTGCCGATTGCGGAAAACAAATTTTTTTGACATTATTTGGGGATTTTACTGATCAACTCGTCAACAACTCAAGTTTTCGTGCTCCTTTCATTCATCTAAGTTACTTTTTTTCACTGTACAATAGATTATTTTTCTTAAGATCTGGGAGTTTTCTATCGTGACATTGCTTTATACATCTTAAAATAGGTTTGCTTCTGTTAAAAAGATTAGAGATTTGCTTATTTCCCCCGGTACCTAAACGTACACTTTAGCTAGACCGTCGGCACCAGCAGATGCAATGAAAGGTTTGGAAGGGTGAAACGCTACGTCGTGAATTGCTTCATCAAATTTCTTACGATGTGCTGTCATTTCTTGAAGACATTGCTTGGACTCTACATTCCATACACGAACGCTACAGTCGTGACCTAAAAGGAAAGTGAAAGAGCATATATTAAATTAACCATTGAGCCGTCGGTATTTCACTGATGTAGAAAACACGAAGTTTCCCAGTGATAAGTATTCATGATCATACTTCCTGATAGCAGATACAATCCATGTGGATCTAAAGCTAGGGAAGTGACTGCGTCTAAATGTGCAACCATAGCATGAAGCATTTTTCCTGTTGAATTATCCCAGAATCGGATATGGCGATCTTCATGAGCTGTAACGGTAAGCGATAATGTGGGATGGCAGACGACCCTGTTCACCGCACCAATTGAATCGCATTCGAATCGAACAATTTGCTTCTTGCTCTCCAGATCGAAGATGACAACTTGCGCGTTGTATGCAACTGCAATGTGGGAAGGCTCATCTCTGACAAAATCCACAGCTGTTGGAATTCCGTCTGAAACATGAATAATGCATGTATTCACAAATTCACATCGTATGAGACAATCATCCACACCCTTTCAGTTTGATTGACCGTAACCATGCATAATCACATCCGATCGCACCTGTAGCCGACGAGTACGTATCTAACAGTGGTGTTTTGGAAGCTGGGTCCCACAGTCTTACAGTTCCATCCGCAGAGCATGACAGCAAGTGTGGTTTCTGACTATGCAAACTGAGCCCATGAACAGCATCCGTATGGTCAGTCATGGTTCTCATCAATATTGAAGGGTCTACAGAATAAGAAAAAACTCAACTTACTTTCAACCAGAACCAATACATTATACATTTTCGCTTTGCGATGTCCAATAATGCTGCATAATCGAATTCTAGTTTCAGACAGCTCTCTGATTTATCGTTCAAAATTCTTATGGACTATGGTCATGACATTTAGCTGTGCAAACTACTTACCGTATGAATCATACGGGTCAATGTTGGAATCAGGAACTTTCCAAGCATTGATAGTGCCATCCAAACTTCCAGAGTAAACATGTTCACCGGATGAGCTCATTACCAGACATATTACTGGGCCTGTGTGCTGCCTGAATGTATACAGTGGCTCAACGTCTAATGATGCATTTCTGTTAGAGATAATAAGATAATAATAAAATAATGATTAATTTGTCCAAATGCAATTAATACTACCAAACAGAACAGCGAGACTTACTTCTTAGCTGAAACTGTTTTCTGCAAATTCCACATTTTCAGTGTATGGTCTTCAGAAGCCGTTATAAGAACTGGTTCAACTGGATGAAATGCTAGTGCTCGAACACTATCAAAATGACTTCTAAGAGTGTATTTTGCCATCCATGTTTTACGGAAGGCTTCTTTGTCCAGTGTAACCTGAAATAAATAATCATAAGTTAAAATATCGCATGATTTTCGTTTATAGACAAACGCAAATTTTTCAAACTAGTTTTGTCGCAAGAACAAATTCCAGAATAAAAATAGAATTTTAATTCTGGCAGTACGTCGTGCTCAATAGTTAATTTCTGCAGTAGTTATTTCGAAATCGTTGATTCGCAACTCATCGTTGGCAATAACTCTGCGTATTTAACCCATTGCATTTGCAATCAGCAAGTTGTAATTTATAATGATGAAATATTACAAATATGATTTTCTTCACAAAGAACCAATTTCGAAAAATCCAAAATAATTTAAGAACACAATGGAACAATACGACCGCTTTCCGCTAGTTTTATACAGAACCCCGACTGGATTTCGCATACAGGAACAGACGGTATACTTACATCCATATTAATATCGGCATCGTTGTTTACGGTTAGTTGCGCTAATTCACCAAGACTCACGTCATCGGCACGCGCTCCGGAATAGCTCCACTCTTCATTTTTATCAGCCGAAGAGGCTTCTTCTGCTCCCAGAAAACTGAACTCATTTAAAACCTCTTCAGTCTCAGCATCAACTTCATCGGCCATACCCTGAAATACAAATATTACAATAAGACTTCAATGTAGATAGGTATTTCGAAATATCAAATTTTATTGTATAGTTGTGTTAATAGTCTTGTTGGTAGGTACATACATCATAATCCTCCATTCTTACCCGCAGTTTCCTTTTAGACTGCTTGACATCATCGTCAACATCGTCGAGGTCGTCAGCCATGTCGTCATCATCGTCAACATCCATTCCTCCAGACAAGAAATCGAAATTTGCCATTACAGCCGATTCAGCTTCCATCATCATTGCTTCTGCCAGAGACTGCAAAAAAAAATACAATATGAAACATACCTTTCCCCGTTTCATGTTACTTACAATTAAGGCAGCAATTTAGTCTGTAACACATTCAATACCTTCTTCGGTGTACGACGTGGTTGTTCTGAAGCTGGTCTCTTGTTTTCTGAGCTACCGTTTTCTTGTTGTGACTGTTGTTCTGGAGCTTCTAGGCCGAGAAGGGAGCGTACACGGTTTGATCGCACATCGATTATAGTATCTGTATATCCTATTTCCTGCAAATATTGCCTGAGAAGTTGCCGTCCTTGTCTCCAAGAAACTTGCGACGAAATAGGCTCATCAGAGCCGACAGCTGCCTGGAGTTCCGGAGGTTCAGGTTCCAGATCAGGAGGTTTACCAAGTTCATTTGAAGGATCTGTACCATACTTTAACTTGTGGAACTTCGCCCTAAAACAATAAAATTTGCACATGGTCAAAATCATACCCCAACATTTTATACCTAAGAACCTCTTCGAAAGAATCATTGTCAACCCTTACCTTTCTTGTTTCAGAGCATATTCCAACATTTTAATACGTCTAACTAGGTCATTCTTAAGATTCTCTTGACCTTTCCGCTCCCCTTGTAAAAACGCTATCCTGGCTTGGAGTTCGGCTCTTTCCAATTCCCAACTAGCTCGCTCCATTTCAAATCGTGCCCACTCATGTTGAATAAAATGAAGTATGCCAGGTATTGAATATCTAGGTTTATTATCATCCTTGTTCCCCCCAGGCCCATTTCCAGTCCCACCTCCTGTACCCGCTGTGCCTCCCTCCTCATTCCCCGGGTATCTCATCCCCTCCGTGGTGAAGAATTCACTCGTGATTAGTCCGTTTAAAGAGAAAATACGAAGTTATACCGCTCCTCTCAATCTTGAAGGGTGCTGCAACCTAAAATTTATTATCAATAAAAAAATTTTACTTATTAAAATTACTCCTACCATGCTACCATTATTGTTCATTCCGCCCTATAGAGCCAAGCTGTTGGCTGTATAAAATTTATAAACTTTTCTAAAAAACGGCAACATGTAACCACTATTCACTATTCTATGTTCAACATTCCTAAAACTGAAAGCACACAACATCCAACATCACAGCTGACATAAAACCGATACTTAATTAATGCATTTAATCCGAGAAATGTTTTTAATTTGTCATTTGTTCACAACTTCCAACTTCAACCAAAATCGTCACGTCTGACATATGAATGTCACAACTATCAAAGTCCCTACTTAAATTAAATTCCTCCGTCATCCGTACGCCACATGACAAACAACGGACTTTCACCTTTAGGTTTAAAAATTATGGCGAATTAAAAATAAAGAGGAAAAAATCCATACCCAAGCCAAACGTCACAACCAGCTAACTGATTAGTTAACCTACTCCCATTTATTCCCAACCGTCACCATCAACCGCACAAAATAGTAATAAATTTCAGCCCAGTCTTCCACAATCTGACAATAATCGGATCAAAGTCAAAGATATTTTGCATGTTATTAAAAACAAGAATGCACTATTGTCTATTCCCTCCTCTCTCCTACTTCTCTCCTAAATCTCTCCCTGATTTGAGATTAATTAGTATTCAACTTTAACTGAAAACAATCAACAATCAGAGTGTTTTCTCAAAATAACTTCGCGAACACATCTAAATGCCCCTCTACACCCTACGTTTTTTGTACTGTTGATTTTTGTGTACTGCTTCTCTCACAAAAAACTTTAAATGGAAAATACAGGGAGGTTCACTCCACTCCACACACACTCCACTTACAACTCTTTCCTCCAAAAAAACCGTAGATGTGAATGAAGATGAAGTTGGTAATAATATATTCGTGTTTCGATTGCGAGGATAAAAATTTCCTATATTTTCCCGTTGAAATTGAAATGAGCAGGAGCTGTTTTTGGTGACCAAGACCAGCTAAAAAACACATCCAACATCACACATCATCCATCCCTACAAAATGATGATGATGATGATGATGAGTCTCGTTTCGGGATCAAGTTATGTTCACGATTTTTATGTATACCCACACCATATGCAAAAGCACAATAGGGATATTTTTGTGTATATAAATTGGTATATGGACACGGATGGGAGCAGAAGAGATGGAATAAATGAAATGATGGAATCCGTAGAAAAGAGAGTAGTTTTTGTGTATATTCGTGTGCTGTGTGCTATTGCATTGTTGGATTGTGGAATTTTAAGTAGAGCAAAAAGAGAAGTACGAAACCAAGTATATGTATATATCTGACATCACGAAAAAAGGCATCTAGTTTTATTGAGAATGAATGCTGAAGAAGGGAGAGAATGCATGAGCATACAACAGGGTACGTATGAGACATACATGAATGAGGATGATGAGAGGAAAGGATATTCGTATTTGGTATGGGCATGTATATATATACAAAAAGTACATATAAGATTTGCTATTTTGTGTGTTAAAGAGAGGAAGAAAGTTTATTTGAGGTTGGGGCAGGAGATCTTCCTACGACTCCCTGTAATATAAGCGAGGAGAGCGGAGTAGTACAGGACCGCAGTGGAGTGGAGTTCACTTCCCAGATCCACAAAAAAATGTGTAATTGGGAGTTCAGTCGGTGCCCAGGGGGTGGTGTGCTGGACGGTGGAAACATGGAATAGAAAAGAGACCAACGCCATAAACAATGGAGACAATGCAATGAATTCTCGCGAATAACGTCTTGTTCATAATATAAAACATTTAGTCATATTTTACTAACAACTCATAAGACAGCGCAGAATGGTTTATTGAATGAATGCATGTATTTTATGAGGGACTTTAATTATGAATGTTGGCGTGATAAATTTAGGGTATGAGCATGAACTATGATATTGTGAGTTCCGTCCGACCCAACCAAACTCGGTACACTATCGTGTATTGTGTATATTATGTTGTGCTCTTGGTTGGGCTACTCAGTTGCTCGCACAGTTCATACACATTTGTAAAAAGTGTGAATATAGTGAAGGGAACGGGTTTTGAACGGGATATGGACCGGCTACTACCATCCCAGAAGAGCATAGCAGACAGACAACAGACGTTAAATATACAATCACAATGGACTTCATGCCATCTACACGCCTTGCAAGGACAAGTGATTTCTCAGATTTTAGTTCTCGCAACATCTTTTTCGTAAAAAACAAAATCTGAGCAATATGATATGACAAGAGCTTTGTACTTTTAGGAGAAATCTCCGATGCAATGTATATCTGAAACATTGAGGAACATGGATATGCTTTTGGAACAAAGGACGGGAGTGTCACAAAAAGCAAACACTCAAATTCATTATGGAACTTCAGAGAAGAGAAACAAAAGCAGAATGACAATGATGATAATCATAATAATATGTGCTAATACTGCTTATTATACGGTTCGAAAAGTTCGCATTAAGCATGACTCCAACAAGGTGAACTGCGGTTGAATGTTCGGATTTCCATTTCGATTTCCCATATATAGCGTGCCACCTCCCCTATCTTTCACATTCCTAGTTTTGCTTTAATTGAATCCATACAGGATGGATTAGAAACGCATATATGTGAAAATAGTCGGGACCGAAACTATAAGGCAAGTGAAAGTGCATAGATGAGAGGTGTCGATGAGAATCACGCTGTAATAAGAGTACATGATGCTATTATGTTGCAATTGTCATTGTCACTCAATCGCTCCTGTGTGCTTTGAACTATATGCATTATTTAGGGTTTGGGCTTTTCCGATTGTGAATCAATATTCTTGTGCCTTGTATACCTGACAAACCATGAAAATGAAATAGGAAGACCAAGTCAAAGTCGCAAAGTTTTCAGAGAATTTTCTTATAGAATAGAGTATGTTGTCGATTAGATATTAGATTGTGTACAACTTTTTTTTTTGTCCAAGTCAAGCCCAGGAAGAAATGCGACCCACAATTCCAGACGCTGAAGCTACATCAGAAAATGCATGCATATAAACATGATTTCACATGACAAATTGATCGCGTTTTAGAGGTTCTGTCCGGAACGTCTCTAAACATATTGCAAGTCAAATCTAATTTGTTAATGTGATCGGTCGCCTTTCTCGGTCGTCTCCAGTTTCCCAAAAAAAGTAACAGGGAAAGCCACACTCACTCACTCACACTTCCGCTACCCTTATCCATAACCCATAACGATCCGAATAATTTACAATATCTGGAGAAAGTCACCTCACTCACTTACTCCAGCTTTCATATTCCTTCATGGACAAGTTTACTATTACAATATTCCGAATCTGGAGTTCATTGTTCATAACCACAGTATATCCGTCCCTCTGGAGAATGTATCTCTCAGACCAGACAAGCTTGCTTGCGTGGGCAGCTTTCACGTTTTCCGTACACCGTAACCTAAACCCCTTTGGAAATGTGGTAAAAGTTTTTCTCTCCTGGAAAAACTCTATAACTCAAGTTATCGCTTCTTGTATGCAGTCGACTTGAAACATTGTGAGGTACGATGGAGAAAGAGTGTAAACGAATCTTGTGTATGTGCTCAAGCTCATCCATCCATATATTCCATCCTCGCATGAAAAGGTGAAAGCATTTTCTATTACGTAAAAGTATCATCTCGCTGGAGTGAGTGTGGAGTGTGGAGGAGAGAGAGGAAAGCACACATACAGCGCATAAGAAAACAAACCATACGCCTCTTAACCCTTTTCTATTCTCTTGCTTTCTCTCTTTCTCTCTCGTTCACTCGTTCGTAAACACACTCTTCCACTCGCTCCTATTTGCCATGTTACTTCATATTAATATAAGTTTTCATTGCTTTCCTTTATGATATTCATCAAAGAATGTGACATTTTCCCTTATACGAAATCCAATTTTTTTCTTCAGTTCGTTTACTTCGGTTTATTGATATACACACTCTCCTTAATTTCGAGTATACGTTCGCATTCAATTTTTAGGCTGTGGTGAGTGGTGAGGTAAGAAACACAGGAAATTGATATAACTAAAATTCTTAATTGAAAGAAGAGGATAAACTAAAAAAATTATTTTATTAGAATCATGCTGATAACACTTTGCTACTCGGTCCTGACATGGATGCAATCCCGTCAGCGCACCGAAATCGTCGGCTGGATCCAAGAATGTTTGGTGAAGGAGAAGGGCTCCATGGTCCTAATTCGGGACCGAGTATTACTGGCGTCTCCTCGAAAGGGAGCCTCTCCGACTTTAGACCAACTCCTGGAGCAGTCGATGATGTCCCAGTCCTCCTCCGGGTATGGACTCAGCGCTGCAAACAGAAGTGAAAGTTTTTCTTCCAGCATCGATGATAGTAAAAGCCCAAGTCGAATTTTGAGCAGAAGTAGTAGCAATGTGTCTGGAGGTGGAAGTAATGTCTCCACTCCAAGGAAAGAAAATTCCGGAGGCGTTTCAGGGAGTAGCAATCAGTATGACGGATCGATCCATTTAGGAGTGCTAACAAAGAATAGTAGGAGCGGTAGTGGGAGTATTCGCCAGATTTCCGAACTTTGCTATAATCATAACTCGGTTAGACTCAAGAGACTCCTTTGGGAGGAGGATCGAGCGAGGGCGATTGTTCTCATGCCGCAAGTATACTCACCAAAAATACCCACCGAATTCATTCCAATTTAAAGCTATATTTCCAAATTCATGACTTCAAAATGTTTTTGATTTTTGCAAATTTACAGCAAATAGTTGACCTTCATGACTGGACAGCATTTGTTGATTCTGAGGCTGAAGCCAGTAACGTCTTGGAAGTTAGAAAGTTCTACATTATGTTTGAAGCGGAGCCAGGAATGACGCAGCGGGTTTACTATCGAAAGGTACTTTTACCATAATAGAGCTTTTACATGACATGACTATTCAAGGTTCTTGTAGCGTGAAGTGAAGTATGGATGTTTTTCTTAAAAAAATGCTCAGAACAATGCACTCAAATATCTCATCTCTCATCAAGTATAACGCAATGGGTGCATGTTATCCGAATGTATGTATCAAGACCAAGAGTGAGATTGAGTGTGTGCGTCTTTCATCTCAGCGAATGTTCATGTGAAAAATGTGTGGCTCAGACTTGGTTATGTTCTCGTCGTGGCAGGTGGCACACACATGAATACTGATACTGACACACATGTTGTTGACAATCAGAGTGTTTTTTAGCCAGAAATAGTGTGTTGGTTGGCATCTACTACTACCACTGGGCGAAAAGCACATGTGGCAACAACATTCCTTTTTTTGCGCATCGCGAGACATAATACAATTATATTAAGTTCTGCCGGTCGGTGGTAGCTACTATGTGAAATTGTGAAAAAATTCTAGTATTTCATTTTTGTGTGTGGAATCGCAGTTTACTCAATTTGGAAGGATTGTAGCATGGAAATGTGGGCCCGGTGATCTTGCACTCATTCTGCTTTCCGACTGGAGCCAACTCATCGAGTTAATGCACATTTTTAGATTGGGGCAGATTATTCTTGAAGGAGGATGGCGAGTGTATCGGCTCACAAGTGAGTTTTCAAAAAAAAGATGATATATATTTTAGATATGGATGATATGAATGAATGCGATGATTGATGTCCCATTTGTGGTTTTAATATGTCATCACAGCAATCAACATTGAAGGCACGATTGGAACGCTGATTTCTCGTGGGGAACTTGGAGACAAACCTTCACTCACCCCTGCGGATCTGCGAAGGCTCTCTGCAGGCTTTTATGAGTCAAGAAGTTACAATTACGATAGCAGTGCTGCCACTTCAAGTGTAACAGGCACCCCGAAAACGTATGCATCTGTGTCCGACTCTCAAGACATTTCAAAGCATGACATCACCACAATTAACGAAGAAGCCTTTGAAGACTCGGAACTGGATTTGACTGTGGAGAAGTTGCCAAACTGGTATGAGAGATCCCCTCGAAAGAGATCTGTGGCTAATTTGAATTTCTCAGAGGTTAGAATATTTATATAGCTTTCATAATTACAAGAAGTTGGACTTGGTGCATAATAAGTATGCTAACTTGTACTTGTGATTTTGACATGCGCTACAGAAAACGCCAATTCATCAAGGCCCTCGAAGGCGAAGTTTCTGTCCAAGTAGTTTAGGGAGTCTTCCAAACAAGTCAAGTAGCCTTGCCTCACTCCTGTTATGCGCCAAGTCTCTATCGTTGGATGAAGAAGAACCTCCAGCAGCGAGAAGAAATACCGAGTCTGAAGGGAGAGCCCAGCCTCCTTCAATTTTGCGCACGGTTCCAGCAAGATCAGTGGATTCATTGTCTCGATCCAGAAGTTCTCCATCGAGCGGAACGGGTACTCCAAGCCGCTTGCTAAGCCCAATGACAAACACAGACAAGTCCATTTGTTCCGGAGGAATGCTGTCTAACTCCGCATCTCCGAGAAAGAGTGTGAGGAAGAGTCCAAAGCGGATTGGGAAGCCACCAAATATCTTGATATTATGTGAAAATGACGCAAAGGGTTCAGAGATTAGCCTCGTATTGAAAGCCATGCTGGCTAAGGATCGCTACGCAATTTACGACATTCGCTGGGACCAATTGGGGGTTGGTGGCTGGTCTGAGCAAACCGCTTTGCTCGTCCTTGCTGGAAAAATCCCCAAAGAGTCCGATAAGGCACTTCTTCTCCAGTTCTTAGGGGATGGTGGAAGACTGCTATCGTGGTGTTGCGATAATACGCCTTTTGGCCCAGAATGTAGTTCATCTACCACGACTGAGAGCAAACCACAAAAGAAGATTATTCAGTACGGACCATCCCACAAGATTACGCACGCCCTCATGGTTTCAGAGCGATTGTGGGGTGCAGCTGGGGATAATCAGCCTCCTCCTGGAATGCAACGGGTTTTGGAGACAAATGACTCGGAAGGCTACTCTAGACCCATGACAGTGTCTGCTTTTGGTAGGATCAAGGATACCAATCAAACCTGTATTGTCCAACTGGATGGAGGTGCTCTCGGGGGGAAGGCGATTTTATCACAGATCCAGTTTGAGAATTGTGTTGAGGAGGATGACTCCCTCGCACTACTTTCGGTACTCCTCAGCCAACATTTGGGAATTGATTGCACGCAAATCAAAGCTCCAGAATATACCATAGGCTACTTGCTTGGTGATCACAAAGTAAGACACGACTTCCAATGGAATTTAATAAAAGGCTAATTTGCGGTCATAAAGAATGATTTGCAACATTTTCTTTCGTTCTGTAGAAAGTGGTGGACTTCCTGACATCGAATCCATCTACAATACAGCAAGCCGACTTGACTGTTGAGTTCATTCCGCGGGGAGAGAAGGGCTCCCTCCCAAGTCATTTACGCTTCCCCGTACGTATCCTCGAGTGCCCGCCCAATTTTTCCACTGTAGAATATTATGACGTAAGTACTTCAAAAATTTCTGCTTCTTAGGATTTTAGACGAAATTCGGAGCTTCAAATTGCTTCAACCTTTCTTTTTGGCCTTTAAGAACTTAATGACCAAAGAACTCGGCCGCCTAGTCATTTACACTGATGTGATAACCTCAACAATGAACGTAATCAGTGGCCACTTCCTGCGACATGGTCTTGTCGTCGTTGCTGGCAGACAGACCTCTGGAAGAGGTACCTTGCAAATGAACTTTTTAAAATCTAGTCATGAAAAATGAGAAGTCACTTCATTCCACATGGATGCGTATTATGTATTTCATATCCACAGGTCGTGGAAGGAACGTGTGGCTGAGCCCGGAAGGATGTGCCTGCTTCTCTATTCAGCTTAATATTGACCTCGACTCTGCAATGGGTCGTCGAATATCTCTACTTCAACATATTGCCGGCCTTGCGGTTATCTTGTCCATTCCTAACCATAGCGTAAGTTATACAAGCTGTGTAAATATAAAAATGCAACTAATTTTCCAACATAAATTATATTTATAATTATATTTCGTGTTATATTTATACAGGAACTCGGTCTTCGTGTAAAATGGCCTAATGATATCTACGTAAACGACACGAAGATCGGTGGGATTCTCGTCGAATCTCAGATTCAAGGTCGCAAAGTTTCCGTCAACATTGGAATGGGAATTAATGTTTCCAACGAATATCCGACCATTTCTCTAAACTCAATCTTAAAGGAGAATCAAAATGCAAGTGCCACTACTGCGACCAGCTCCACTTCCACAGGAGCTCACTCAAAAGGGAAGAAAGACAAGTCTCAGCTCACTATCGAGAAAGTGATTGCAAGGACTCTCACTGAATTTGAAAACTTGTTGGAGCGCATGGAATCCAAACCGATTGACGCTATTCTCAATTTGTACACGGAGAACTGGATCCACGGTTCCGTGAACGATGACCTAGACGAGAACATTGTGAATGTGGAGGTTTCCGGAGGAAACTTTGCAGAATGCCGAATCGCAGGGATAGACGAGTTCGGATTTCTTCGCGTACGAGAAATCACCTCTGGACACGTCTTTTCAGTGCGACCAGATGGAAACAGCTTTGATATAGCCAACAAACTGATTGCCATTAAGGATTAGTCACAACCAATTTTTTAAATATATTTATTATAAATTTGTTTCTGCGAAAAGGCATTCATTTTGTAAAATATCACGCACTGGTTTGCGTACGCATTTATGGTGTCTATCTTTAGAACTAGACTGACTCGAAAAGGAACTGCGCACAGCTCTTTTCACGGCTATTTTGGAAACATAAATGTCACATGCCATACCATTGTCGCCAACAATAGCTGTGGAAATTACTGAAACTTGAATTGAAACCAATCACTTGCTTTCATCTGGGAACTGCGTGCTTCTGTATAAAAAAATAGCTGACCCAGAGATAACCCACTAGTGAGACTGCTTGGAAAAGTAACTAAACTCCATGAACATTTCTACAACAAATAACAAATCCATTGATTTATAAATATCTTGTTATGCCGCAACTATGCAAAACTTTTATGTGCAATCTACTTAAAACTACGGTAGCTTTGTGATACAACAAGCAACTTTGGGAAAAGGTGATCGACTCACACAAATCGTGCGAAATTATGCATAGCAATCCAATCCACTAGTTAAACTTGTAGACAAATGTAAAAAATACTTTCCACAAAATTGAAGGGCTACAGATACTTATTATGTTGTAGGTTATATACTTTAGATATTAATGTGGAGAGGGGCTTTAGGGTATCAAGCAAAATAATTATACGGATTTGGAGAACAATCAAAAGCAAAAAAATTGTAATGTAATGAATGTGATGAGCAGTGAGATGTTCGAATTGGGAGCATCATGTGAAAAGTAAGCATGAGTGCTTATTACATCGCAAAAGATGATGATGTAGTATTTTCTGTAGATTTCGATATTATACCTTAGAATTTAAGGCAACAAACGAGTGATCATTTAGTGATTTGGAAAAAGGGAAAACCAAATATTATGTGTCATTCGTCGAAGCTGGGATTGGGATTGATATTAAAAGTACGCTATATTCAATGTAATTGTTTTGTGGAATTTATAGCAAACTTTTCTAGCGCTTCGCAGTGAGCAAGTACAAATTTGAAAAGAGAAATAAAACACAACGTGTGTAATAAAAACGCCAGCACGTCGGAGGGTTTACAACGATTTATTGTAGCCATATAAGGGCAACGAGATGTCTGATTTGCATGCGTCGTCATAAAGTTCTTCCTGTCAAAAGTTCTTCACGAGAAGAAAAATGGAAGCTGGATGAATGCTTCGAATTATTACCTCGCCTGGTCGCTCATAAAAACCTTCTCTTGACTATAAATATAATTTTCACAATGAATATGGTTCACATATCAATTTTCGTTATGGATGAGCTCGCGTTGACTTCGAAAGTATTTAAAATGCTTAGCTCATCTGTTAAATCTGCGCATAGTACATACGCTCCGGAGAGAGAGAGATGCGCTTGATGAATATGAAATGAACTGTATCCATGTTGGGTCAATCTGAAGTGGATATGAAAGTGAGGAGAAATAAAATCGCATATCTTCTTGACGCATTCCTACGGCATTATTATACACCCGCAGGTAATATACGTTTTTTTATGATTTTCGGCACAGACACTGTTGTACACACAAAGCAAGGGAAAACGTGATGCATGAGAGTGAGACGAGCAAAAATATTTATTTTTTTGTGAAGTTTTGTGTGCTTTTAGGGATGATATGCAAGTGTATGGATCCGGTGTCAATCTACAAGTCTACGCCAGCCGAGGCCGGAGGTGGCCAAATGAATAACAAGAGTCAAATGGCTCAAATATAAAATATCTCGAAAGTTCGTCGGAAGGCATAATTAATATTTCGATCGTATTCTTGTGTGAAGACAAGGTGTGTGAAAATATCCTTCGTAATGTAAATAATTAATTAAATGCAGACCCGTAAATCTCATCTATTTCAGGCATTCCAAAATGTACAATTACAGGCACCCGTCCATTTCTCCCAAACTCCTTTTACTTTCATTCGGTACATTGCACACCTCTGCTCTCATGCCTAATAGAGTATGCAGTGGTGTCTCCCGTCATATTACTCACGATTTTCTTAGGTTCACGTTCACAGTTTATGTAAGAGTTGTCATATAGGTACGCACACATGTGTATTTCCCCATATACATATATACACTCTCTCCGTCCGACTTGTGTGAAATGTGAAGGAATTCTCTGTCCTCTCCTCCTCTTTGAACACATGCAGCAGCTCATATTCCTCGCAGCAGTCAGCATAAACGAATCTATTCACCACGACTGATTGCGAGTATTAGCAGAGAGGAGGAAAATAAGATGATAAGAAGATGCTACATGTACATTTGAGTCTTATATAATATGCATCTACATATATTGCATATAATATTTAAAGAGATTCCTCTTCGTGTGGAAGGGTGCAAGTGTGGTGTGTACATCCAGCAGACGAGGAACAGTAGTCTGTGTGCTCACTTAAACTGCACATTCACACTCATTTTTTTTCACTCTTACTCTCATGTCTCATGTGTATTGGTATTTTAGTAGTAGTGATTGGTTTTACATTTACCTAAAATATGCTTCATGCTCAACCTGAGCAGTCATGTGTGAAGTGTGAAGTACGTGTGGGTGTGGGAAATATACGAAGAAGAATGTATCCGAGCTGAGAGGACATGAGTAACAAGTTACATCAAATTTTTTTGCATAATATTCTCGGTATCTCGGAACACGCATATAGTAATATAGGATATAGTCATCGCACAAGGATTCAATCATCAGTAGCAGAGAGGGACAAACAATAACATCATCATCGTATATCCTCTTGCCGTCATTCACTAACTTGACGCATCCTCAATCCTCAGTGTCCTTAAATACTTGCTCCTGAGTGAAACGTGTGTGTTCCAGGTGTGGAGTGTGCAGCACATCATCTTCTCAATATTTTTTTTATCCAGGAACTATTATCGACAAAAAAATATACTGCCGTGAACTTTTGGGTGAAAGGGAAATGACATGAGGAAGAAAGCTAGTATAGGAGGATATATATAATTTTTAAGTTGTTTTCCGAAACGAAAGTTGGAAAGTGTCTCGTTGTGATTTCCAAGATTTGGATAAAAATCAACATTTTTAAAAGGAATTGGATGTTCACCGGATAAAGCGAAAAAATGCCAGTATTTCATACGAAAACGATAGAGAGCATTTTGGAGCCTGTTGCTCAACAGGTAAAAAAACAGTACACATTTTATATGGCTCAAAATTATATTTGGACACTCGAGGTGACACGAATTGTGTCGCTTCCGCATATACTGCATGTTGCATAAAAAATTGACTGAACATTGCGAAAAAGCAATTATTTAATTTAGTTCCATTGGCATCAATTTGAAAATGGAGATTTGTAGGTTACAACATTAGTGGAGCATAAAAGGCAGTGTCACATAAAAATGACAGGACTATAGTTTAGTTTATAGACTTTTTTTTCTACCGTGGCGTCCGTGGCCAGTAGTCAAGAGCAAAAATCTTTATGTGCTGAACTGAATTTTCTTGAAGGAGTGCAGAGCAGCAGAGACATCATTTTGTGAGAGAGAGCGCGTGGGTGGCTGTTTTTGGCTGATCTACCTTAGGCACATAACATCGTTAGGAGAGGCGACTCATGTCCTACAAAAAGTTGGATAGTATAAATGTCTTCTTGTCTTGAATGATAGACAGCTTGAAGAAATGAGAAAATGAATATTACGACAATATCACTTGATGGAGGAATGATGGAACAAGGTTGGCATTGGCATCGCATCACAAACTTGCATCTTTTGGCAGCTTACAAACGATGAGTAATAATGTATCTGCTTCTCTTCTTGTTACAACTCGAACCAAAACCAAACCTGCTTTCAATTTCAAACTTAAATCTTATGGAGATTAATCTTGGGCGGGATAGAACTCCACATTTTTAGCATGGTTTTTGACAAATATTGAAAAGTGAATACTAGAATGTTGTTTAGATCCCCACGCCCCTTTCATGCATTTTTACCAATGCCCGCTACCACTCTACAACTACACTATAGTAATCTGCTTATCTGTACAGAAATTATCAAGCACACAATAATCTCATCTCATTGCCCGCTTCCAAAACCATTTTCACAATCGCGAGAAAAAGGTCTTTGTACTTTACTTGCTGATCTTTGTCATTGCCACACACGTTCATGGTAAAGAGATTAAAATAATCTCGTGTGGGGTTATGGTGTTCCTTCTGATCTTCTGTCACACAATTTTAGAATCTGATCACAATTTGTCATCTTGCTCCGAATTAACGGAATGGATGCAAAGTACAAAAAGCAAAAAGTGTTAAAATTAGCGAAACACACAGTTAATTTCATACATTCATCTCAAAGTAATCAAAATTACAACCGAAATGGAAAAGGTCTACATGCAGAGGAGATGCCAATCATTCATTCATTACATAAACAAAGATTCAGTGAAATCTCTCTTGCAAAACTACATGCAAACTTTTCCGATTGTTTACATTGTGCTAAGCATTCCAACAGCCAACTATGAGTAGAAATATGCATGCATGTTCAGCAGATATCGGCATTCCGTGCGTAAAACAGAGGAAGTGTGCTGTGCAGTGAGGCGTGTGGAGTGGATGAAACGAGCGTAGTGGAGGAATGAGAAACCTTATTACTTCACTGTCAACTTCATGAGCGAGCAATGAATAGAGACAAAAGCATATATTAGCAGAGCAGCTCATCCAAAACTGTTGATTCCACATCCGATTTGGAAAGGAAGTGAGCTATTTTTAAGCAGAGAGGTGTACACACACACACACCCGAATCATGTATTGGAATATAGGGAGAGATAGGGACGTGGGAGAGGAACTAGGAAAAACGTGTCGGATTTCAGAATTCGAAATTCGAAATTGAAAAAAAATCGTACTTCGTGTGAGATGGGAAGCGGAAGGAAGAAGCATCAAGCATGCAAATTGCAATTCGTTACGAATTGATGAAGATGTGCGATTCTGTCTCTCTTCCTTTCACTTTTTGACGGATGACATATTTTTTCTCGTGTTCAACTCTGTCTAGGTTTCCAGGCTTGTCATCCTCCATGAAGAAGCGGAAGATGGGAACGCGATGCCAGATCTGGAGAAGCCCGTGTTCGGAGTGAGTCGAGCTGTTGCGAATTTGGTGAAAGTTGGCCGTGAAACGATTCAGAGTTCTGACGATGCCATCCTCCGTCAAGATATGCCGGCTGCGTTGCAGCGCGTGGAAATCGCGTCCAAGCATTTGGAAGAGGCTTCAGCTATGCTGAAGCTGGATCCCTTTTCGCAACCTGCGAGAAAGAAGTTGATTGAAGGCTCGCGAGGAATTCTTCAAGGCACGTCAGCACTCCTTCTCTGCTTCGATGAGTCCGAGGTGAGGAAGATTATCCGAGAGTGCAAGAGAGTCCTCGACTACTTGGCGGTTGCTGAGGTTGTCGATACTCTCGAGGATTTGGTAAGGTTCGTGAAGGACCTGAGCCCGTGCTTGAGTAAGGTGTCGAGGGAAGTGGACTCGAGACAGAAAGAGTTGACTCATCAAGTCCACCGCGAGATTTTAATACGATGCCTTGAAGAAGTGAAGACGCTCACGCCCATCCTCATCTGCAGTATGAAAATATACATTCAAATTCATGCTCAGGGGGGAAAGGGAGGTGAAGAGGCGGCCGTCAATAGGGACTACTTGGCGCAGAGGATGACGGACGAGATCAATGAGATCATTCGCGTTCTCCAGTTGACCACTTATGACGAGGAGGAGTGGGACGCGGACACGATGACGGGGTTGAAGCGAGCACTGGCAATAATCGATAGCAAGATGCAAGCAGCTCGAGATTGGTTACGGGTATGACAATTATAATATTGTTCTTGTCCAATAATAATTTGGTGAAGCTCTGAAATAATTCTTATTTCAACACTTCAATTTTATTTGCAGGACCCACGAGCGCTGAGGGGTGGTGTTGGAGAAAAATCTGTCCGCGGCATTTTAGACGAAGCAATAAAAATTTCAAATCACTGCCTTCCCCAGGACCGGGAGCCGATTAGGAAAATGTGCGGCGACATTTACTCCATGACAGATGGACTCTGTGAACTTCGTCAAGCGGGCCAAGGGGACTCTCCTCAAGCGGAAAGCCTTGCGCGTGGGATTGAGCAGAAGCTTGCTGAGCTGGACGGTGTTGTTCTGAGAGCCGTGACGAACGCAGAACGCTCTGGAATTCTCCAGCCTGCACACACTGTCACCGGTAGACTGGAACAGGCTCGTCGCTGGCTTGCCAATCCTAGTGCAGATGACCGTGGCCTTGGACAGCGCGCAATTTCGCTGGTGGTCGAAGAAGCCCGTAGAGTCGCCGATGGGCTTCCAGGAGTCCAGAAAGCTGAGCTTCTAAATCTAAGTGACGAAGTGGACTCGCTGCTTCATCAGTTGGGAGATTTGTGTCGAAGGGGAGATGGTAATTCCGCAACAGCACAGGCAATTGCCGGACAACTTGTCCACAAGTTGGGAGACTTGAAGAACAGAATTCAATACGCGGTGATTAACCGCGTTGTCGAGGATTTTGTCGACACTGTAACTCCTCTGAAGCAGTTCACTGAAGCTGTTCATGTCCAAGAAGGCGTTCCTGGAAGGGAGCAAAACTTCCTCGACAAAGCATCCGCACTTCAGACTTTCTCCGCGAGATCGGCGAAAACAGCTCGCCTCGTTGCAGCAGGTGGATGTGGAGACAACAAGAAGCTTGCCGAGAGTTTGTTGGCTGGGGCTGCCCAAGTGGAGAGCTTAACTCCACAACTGATAAACGCTGGCAGGATTCGCATGACGTATCCTGATAAGCAGGCTGCCAACGAGCATTTTGAGAACTTGAAAGCACAGTATTCTGACAGTATTGGGAGGGTGAGGAACCTCTGCGACGAAGCGATTGACTCCAGCCAATTTATTCAGCAGTCGGAAGATGCCATCAAGAAGCATACTGTCCTCTGTGAAGATGCCATTCGTGCCCAGATGCCACCAAAGATGGTGGACAATACGAGCTCCATCGCTAGATTGGCGAATAGGGTGCTCATGGTGGCGAGACAGGAGGCGGATAACTCGGAGGATCCCCAGTTTGTACGCGATGTGTCTTGTGCTGCGGATCATCTTCAATACAGTACGTTCCAATGAAGACTTCCAGCTAGAATTTCCAAATTGATCTGTGATCTTATTAGCTTTTATTTTTTGTACTTAAATTAGCTGTCCCTCCAATGGTGCAAGCGGCTAAGGGTGTTGCAATTAATATTGGAGACCATCCATCCGCCTCAAAATGGAGAGAGCAGAATCACGATGTGAGTTGCCATTTACTTGTATCTTGTCATAACTGGAAACTAATTCAGTAGGATTAATCCAATTAAATGTCATTCTTTTCCAGCTACTTTCCGCTGTGTCGGGAGTGCGGAAAGCAATAACTGTGACTCCACATCACGGAGTGCCGGACATCCCTCCACCTCCAGATATGAGCAGGCTGTACTTGAACGGTAGGTAGTTTATTGCAAGAATATTCATTAGGACAATGCAATAACAAGATCATGTTGAGTAAGACTATAAATACGATTATTGTTTACATCGTAGAACAACCACCCCCGTTGAGACCGCCGCCGCCCAGTGGCGAATTAGCCCCACCAAGGCCACCCCCACCACCAGAGACGGACGACGAGGATGACATGTTCATGCATACACCTCAGCCAAACCAGCCCATCATGGTAAACCCAACTAAAATAAATCAACTTGATTATTGCCCGTAGTTGATCCAAGTCCAAATGTTCATTAAAAACCTTAAACTTGCAACAAATTTTAGATGGCTGCCCATGGTCTCCATCAAGAAGTCCGTCAATGGTCGAGTAAAGACAACGAGATCGTCGCGGCGGCGAAGCGAATGGCTCTTCTGATGGCCCGCCTGAGTCAGCTAGTCAGAGGCGAAGATGGAACGAAAAAAGACCTGATCGCATGTGCCAAAGAAATCGCAGAAGCTTCCGAAGAAGTAACCCGTCTTGCCAAGGAACTTGCCAGGGATTGCACAGACAAGAGGATGAGAACGGTAAGAGTGCACCAATAAAAAAACCTGGTGATAGTGTCATTATGTGCCAAATCTTGTTAGGAAACTAATTTATTTTATGATTTTCCAGAATTTACTCCAAGTATGTGAGCGTATACCTACGATTGGAACTCAGTTGAAGATTCTGTCCACTGTTAAAGCCACAATGTTGGGGGCACAAGGTAAAGAGTTTATGAAAATTTGTTGTACTTTCTCTACTTTCTTTTCGTCGAGGCAGTGGGTGAGGTTCGCATATTTCCTCTGGGGATTAACTTGGTTATGGACGTGTAAAAACTTGGTGACTGGGGGATTTTCGTGGTAGGTCTGGGGACTGGGGATTGATATGAAATACAAAAGATACATGTCTTAATTTATGTAACATAAATATTATGCATTTACAACGCGATACATTCTTCGAGTAAGCACACTCAAATCCTGTACATACATCGAAACTATAATTATGCTCGTTGAAAAAGACATACTGTGGAAAAACAAAGCCTGCTTAATTTCGGACTTGAAAGGTGTATAATATATTGCTCTCGGTGAACTTGTGCAAAGTTCGTAGAAAGTTAGTTTTTAAAGTCACCTTTCCCCTTCATGTGTAGCATAGTAAAGTTATTGATTTTCCACTTTCTCTCAATAATGTCTCACTTTCGTTTCGTCTATTTCACGTGAACATGTTGAATGTTGTGCTTCTCCTCTAATCATTATATTGTGTCTGACCTTTTGACAGATGTAATCCCGAGGCGAATTGACGCTGAAGTTTTAGGGGGTAAACAAATTCTCATAAAACCAGTCAAAATTTTTCAAACAAAAATAACGATTTTTCCTGTATTGTGTACTTTCTCTCTATACAACTTCTCTTTAGAGTTGTTTTATGATTGACATATTTATAATATGGATATGCACTTTAAATCTTGAAAATCTTTAAAAAAATCTTTAACTTGAAAAGTGATTGAACTAGCATGCCTATATGGTTTCTGACTGAGTCTTGTGCCCGATTTTCCTATAATTTAGTGTATTAATTAATTTTACACTTGTGATTTACCAAAGATCTTTTCATGACCTTGACAGTATTGTAATTTGATAAATTTTCAACGTTAACGGGGATTGTAGATAGTGGTTTTATTGTGCAGGTGTGCTCGTGCTTCTTTTCAATCTCGAATTGTATTGAATGCTAAAAAATTGAGCAGCTGAAATGCATGGAAGTTACATATATGACCGCCTGGTTGAATTTGTAAATCGTTAAATTATTGTCTTCTATCTGATGTCGTTAATTTTTTTATTTTTTTGGGTGTTTTATATGGTTTTAGGTTTATATAGGAATGATAATTATGACATGAGCATGTATACATATATATACACACATACACTATTGTTCACTTCTTCACACAATATTTCTTTGCTAACTTACATAAACACTCACACTTGAAAATTGCAAGCCTTATTGTGACTTGTGAGAAGTAACATGAACAAATGGAATGCACATGCAAATATATGAGAGTGCATTTCGCATCATCGCATCAAAAATGAAAGCCAGTTTTTGGGTTCCTTTCTTTTTCTTTGTATTCATGCTGCTAAAAAATAATTGGCTGTTTCACTTGAATGCTAAATTACTTCTCTCTTCTCCATAATCACTGTCACATTCGTTCGTTCAGACAAACGGATTGGACGGAGTGAGTTCTGTTAAATATTTCTCAATATCTTAAAAGTCGAGTATTTCATGCTAGTTTTGGTACATGGTAGTAATATGATCCTTAACGAGCTTTGCATGTGAAACTAGTAAAAGCAGAAAAATAACAAACTTTTGTAGATTTTCTAAACATGCTGCATGAAATTTAATATTTAATCTGTATAATATTACTACGTTGATTAATCTGTTACGCTTTAAACTGCATATAGAAGAAGAAACATTTTTATAGATCGTGAATATTAATCAAATCATATTATATTTTCAGGTACCGAGGAGGACCGTGAAGCAACCGAGATGCTCGTTGGAAACGCGCAAAATCTGATGCAGTCCGTGAAAGAAACTGTGCGCGCAGCGGAAGCTGCCTCCATCAAGATCAGGACGGATGCCGGTGTTCGAATGAGATGGGTTCGGAAGCAACCCTGGTATCAGTACTAAAAACTACTCCTCACCTTCCTCCCACCCATCGTGCCATTTTCATCATCATTCAAATTTTACACAAAACTCTTTTCTTTTCTTGAAAAACTCGATTGTCAGAAAGCCTGTCTCAGAATCATATATATTTCATCACTTTACTCTGCTTCTACTCAGTTCATTTCGGCCTCCAAGTAAAAAACTTATTAGTTTGTGACTCTAAGCTTATAATGTGTTGTTCAAAACTTTTAGTTTACTTCTTAAAGTTAAACTGTAATTTATAGCAATACAAATATGTTATTATAAATTATTGACAGAACAAAAGGAAAAAACTATACGGATGAACAACTTGCATTTATTTAGACTCCGGTTGTCTCCTTTAACTTACAAAGACCCACAAAAGTGCTTGTTAACCGACTTAAAATATGATGACTAAAAAAGGTAAAATAAAAGTACATATTATGCAGGTACTTTAATTGTTCCAATAACATTTTTTTTAATGGATAAGTCACAAAAAAACTGCAACCAAATAAGCTACCTTCCAAACTGTCTGCTTTAAGAAGGTTTAACTGAATCATCGAAAGTGTTCTTGTAAATTTATCGGATGTTAAAATAAAAGCAACGAAATTATAATTACTTAACTTTCGACTCTACCTTCATTTATTTACGCATTATTTCAATCATAAAAATTCTGATATCAATCAATGTTTTCTGGATGGACGGGTAAGATGTCTCATTTCGCCCCAACTTCACCTGTGTAACCTGTAAGTTCCAGAGATGTTTCCAGCTGGAGTGGGACTAGAACTGCTGGACTACTCTGGATTGGATAAGGTGAAATTATGCATAGGATTTGTGCATCCAGTGTATCCAGGTATTGGGATGAAGTTATATATGCATGAACATGGTGCTCATAATAGGGAATAATATGGCAATTTGTGTTGCAACTCGTTATCATCTCAGAGGATTACAGTGTTCCATGCATTTATTATTTTTATTATTATTCGTTGTTGTTTCGCACAAAATATTGCATGTGTAATAATGGTAATAATAATCGATTCAGTAAACTTAACCTAAAACCAGCATAATAATGCATTTTTTTGTTTGTTTTTCATTTCTCATTCAATTTCTTTCATCAATCGACGACTTCTTCCTCCCCACAACTTGTTTTTTATATCTTGATCTATAGTAGGCTACCTAGAATTGTATGTATATAAGATGTTTTTTTCATATGACAATTGTAAGTATTAAGTAGAATTGTATTATTTTTATCCAATATGTATTTTATGCTGTAGTAGTTTTTTGTATAATATATTATATTAATTATTACATATTTTATATATAGTACATATATTATATATGATCATAATGTATATATTTTTATATGTACCATTATATATTATTTAGTATATAAATAGCAAAAAACACAACAAAGTTTTTGATCGACGAGAGAAAAATGTTTTTTGTAGTTTTTTTTGTCAATTATTCATTTTTTATATATACTCAACATCATGTATATCAGCAGCATAAAAATTGGTATAATTTTCATTCATGTTTTTTGATTGGGCGGACACTCTGTCCAAGACAGGTAGTAATTGATTAAGTAAATTTTAATTGTAATCAATAACTGTAATTAGAGAGAGAGAGCGAGTTTCGATAAAAGTAAAACGAAGAATTAAAGTAAAAAGAGTTGTTTGGTGTTTTTTGTCGCAATTTTTCATTTTGTTGTCTCATACAAACCTGGATAAAATCTATAATTATTATATAGACGAGTGTTCTTTTCAGCATATCATCATCGCACATACGCCATATCATATTTGACTTGATACATTGCTTTTATACATAGGCATTGTTTGCACAAATTTCCCTTTATCCATTTTGTTTTGACGATAAGATGATCATCAAAAAGTCATGATGTTTAATTGCTTCTTTTAAAAATTATGTATGTTCTCATTGCTTCCATATGTCTTCTTACACTAGGTAAAATTTGTGAAAAAGGAAAAGAAAAATTGAAAATGTAACAATGTATACGAATTATTATGTATATATTGTATTGTAGTGTGTACGTTATTATAGAGAGCCTATAAATTTTTTTACGTTAAATGGACTTAGTTTTTATATCTGGAATCACAATAAATAATGAGTTGTTTTTCATATAGTTTTTTTTCATGTCTCAAGCACCTCATCATAAAATTGTGCACAAAAAATTGTTGATTTTTTTCCTTCTTTTGACTTGATGATTGTGTGTTTCGTTTTTTGAGAAAGGAGAGAGAAAAATTGAAAGAAAAGTAGTAAAAAGACGATATATAATATTTTTTTAGCCAAACTCCGCGCGAGCCACATAAAATTTTCTTTTCGATATTTTAGAGATTAAGAGATAGTTCGTTTGTTTTTGCAAAAATTCTTCTTCTTCCTTCTCCTCCTCCGGCCCAGAATGAAAAGCATTAAAAAGTTTGTTTTTAAATATGTGTTGATATTGTTTTCGGTAAAGGTTTCATTTTTTCTTGTCTTAAAGCCAATGTGTAGTGTGAATGTTTTCTCCTCTTCCAAATGTCTGTGTATCTGTGTGTCCTTCACACATAACACGCTTTCTCCTGTACTGTACACACTTTCTCCTAACAATTGGAAAAGTTTTTGAACTACACATATATTACACTTGTGTGATGATGAAAATTTTTCTTGTTGCAGGTTTATGTAGCAGGTTCAAAAAATGGACAAAGAAAGAAAAAACGAGAGAGAGAAAATATTTTTATAAAACGTAATTTGTGTACAAAAACATGAGAAAATTCTTGTCTTGAATATAATTATCTTTGAAATGTGGAATATAAATAGAGTCAAATTGTTGAGAAAATGTGGCATTTTTTTGTGTGTCTTTCTGTGTACACTGTCAAATTTATTTTTCTTTCGTGTGTATAATGTTGAATGTGTGTGGCCAGTGACCATATATTGTGTCAGTGTGTTTGTGTGTGATTTGAAGATTTTTATTTTTTTGGGTAAAAACCTCTATATTCTTCTGTAAAATGGCTAATTGTATGCGACTTTTTTGATTGTTTAGAAGTTGTAGCGGTTATACTGACATACACAACTTTTTATACTTTATATCTTACACTTTCCCCTCTCTTCTAATTTTAATTTATAACAATCGTTAGTAAGGCAGTAAAAATTAAAGCGGTTCGCATTTTTTTTGTCAAACATTTTTTTTTCTTAGCGCGTGTGTGTTTTTTTCTTCGTCTTCCATAAAAAGTGATTCAATTTTTTTTCTTGCCCTCTCCTCTCTTTCGTTTCCGGTGGAAAGATGTACAATTCAGTTTAAGTAAAGGTATGTGTGTATATAGTATATTTACATACTTTAGGTTTTTTTCGTAATAAGTAAGTATGTATAACAGCAGTATGTATATACATAAGATAGTCATATTACTTTCAGTTATTAGCTGACCAGTGGTTTTTTTACATCCTTTTGTAAATCCGTATATTCTTATTTGGTACATTTAAGTTTTTTGAAGCAAGAAGGTCATAAAAGGCTTTGGGAGATTTTTTCCTCTGTACTTTCAACGTAATTCTGAGAAGAAGAAGGTGTATTTATTTGTGTGTCTTGCCTCTTTCCCCTAATAAAAACGTATCGCTCATATATATATTTTTTCCATTCTCCGCAGTGTCACGTTCTCCTTCTTGTCTCCTCACAAATATCCATGGACGTCAACGATGTCAACTGGACTAAGAAAAACTATGGGTATGTTTCCATATTGCACACCATGACACAATTAGTATTATTGAAAAGAGAAAGTGACATTGGGATTTCCACCATTGATGACGGCATCAACGAAAGGATAAGCCACTCTGAGAAGATTGAAAAGATTTCTTTCGAATTCGTTATCCTTTCGGAGGAAGCCTAATAATTTCCCCTAATAATGCATGTTGCATATAATATAAATGTTGTCCTCTGAGCGAATAAAAAGCTTGTTCAAAATTTTGAAACAAAGGGAGACACACTCTTGTTCCTTTCTCTTGTTTGAAAGTACATCGATGCAAGTTGAAAAGTAGATACACAAGTAATTGTGCAAATCTTCGCCGGAAATTCAATGTTTTCAGGAAGGATTCTGATTATCGAGCTCTTTCTGTGCAAAGCTGAGAAAAGCAAGGAACGCACACGAAGATGATACAAAAAACACGACGTTTTTTTCCTGTTGAGAAATTTTTTTCGGAAAACGATCACAAATCACGGTAATTATTCCACACCACATCAACTTCATTTCACACACATGGGAAACAGCGTCACAGTCACAACCAATGAATTTAACAGTAAACATATAGAAAACAACATAAATGGCCCAACTGCATCGATGTTGTTTGCAACTTTTCTCCAGATTACTTCAAATCTTCGCATTTCTGGACAATTCTGATTTTGTTCATATTTCCAAATCACTTGAAGAAATCAAAGCTTCCAAAAAGTAGTACAATTTGTTTAACGAACGGATTTACAGAGAAAGCATACATTTTTTTGCGTGTATCAATTTCGATGCTTAAAATTTTCTAGCCCATTTCGTCTAGTTACAATTTTTTTCGTTAATTGTGTTTCCGTTCTTATAGACTCGTGTAGCAAAAAGGAGTATAATAACGTACTAAAACTCTATACAAGGCGTGTCGGATCGTTTTTCCTCTTTCTAACAACAGTTTTTTTTACAGAAAAATCCTTTTTTTATATCATCATCATATTTCTTTCACGTATTTTTTTCTCTAAATCGTATAAGATAAATGTAGCTGCTTTAAAGAATAACTAGCATTTTTTCCTTCACATTATTCATTAGGATTTATATTTTTTTAGAGATCAGAAAAGGTAAACAGGCTGGGCAGGATGTGATGTTTTTGTATAAGTCTTAAGTCTTATTGTTGTGAAAAATGGAGAAAACAAAAGAGACAAAGTATTGAACAGAGGAAAAGAATTTTTTTTTCAATAGAAAAGAGCGTTTCTTTCCTCAACAAAAAAACTCGGTTTTTATATGCAATTTTTTGTTTTTACTGGAAATGAGCAGTGTGGAGTTTAGCTAAACATGGCGAAATTTTTTCATTTAAGATTTTTTTGGTTTGCAAAAATGTTCATTGTGTTGTCGTTCGGGTAGCTCCTTTCACTTAATTTCGTTCAATGATAGCCATTTTTTCTTTTGTAAATTTAACTATATTTTATAGAATGCATGTAAATTGACGAGTTAAATACATATCATTTTTTCCTTTCTTTTCTCTAGCAAAGAATTTGTGTGTGTGTGTACTCAATTTAAGAATTTTTTTATCCTTTAGTTTTGTTTTTTTAGTCTAATGTAAAAAGTTGAAGTTAGGTTTTTTTCTTTCCGATAAATTTAATTGTTTGACTGATACACTGGCATTTTTTTGTTAAATGTATATATTTTTTGTTGTTGCGCGAACGGAAACGCGGAAGGGGAACGAAACGCTTGGAGATTTTTTGGAAAAATTTAGAAAAAGAGCAGTAAAAAAAGTTTTTTTTCATCTTCTCAGTACATATTTGTATGTTATATGTTATATATTCGAGTCGACGAGAGAGATATATATATTTTTTGTCAAAATTGTTTTCTCCGGGTTTCTCTCCTCTTTTCTCTAATTTTTCAAAAAAGTTACTTAAAACTAAAGCAGTTTGTCAGTTGTAGTATATATAACTATATATATATTATATAGAATTACTCAGTTGATTTTATAGTGTTAGCTACTGAAAAGTACATAGTTAATAATAATAATAATAACAGCAGTTCCGTAATATGACATTGGTAAAATTACAAGTCTCTTTTATATGCAAGATTTTTTTTTTAAGTTAGACTTGTGGTTATATAATAGTCATAAAGATTTTTTTTGCAATAAATAAGTCCTTAGCCGGTTTAAACTGTTTTTTTTGACTATACATAATCACGTTTATATGTATAATATATTATATGCAGTTATGTAAATTTTGTAAACTAGCTTAGACGTTTAACTATATAACTATTTAATCCAGGTTGCTTGCTGCAGGCAGGTATAAAAAACATAAACAACGTTGTATGTTTCAGTGTACAATATAGTAAATTTGTTTTTGTTTTTAGCTAAAAGTAGTATAATAGTTTCTAGAAAAATTTCTTGTAAATTTTTTCACGGTAAAACATCCTCGACAACGAGAGAGAGAGCACGAAGTGACGGGTCAGCTTTTTTTTAAGGGTTTGAAGAAATTGTTGGATTTTTTCCCCTCGTCTGATTCACTTGGAGTATATATAGATAGAGTTTTTACATACATATCGTAGAAAATGGAATACCGAAATACTTTAGCATTTATTTTCTGCTGTTTCATCAGAGAGTCAAGAATTAAGAAACTCATCTCTGCGCCTTCCATTTTTCTTTTCAGTTTGAATTATTGAAGTTGTTTTGGTTTATCCTTTTTTTCTGTCCAGGATCGTTTCTGAATTACAGAGCTTTATAGTAATTATTGGTAGCGCTGTTAATTTTTCATGATTGGTTTAAACCTCTGCGGTAACAATTTTTACCCATACACAACTTACCAGTAAAATTCATATGATTTGGTTTCATATTTTGAATGTGATCACCTTAAAATGTATCACCATTTTCTTTACATAATATATTTTTTATTATGCGCAACAGCACTGCCTCCTCTCCCTTCCTTCATATTTATATTTTGCTTTCACATACAATATGGGAGAGAAAAATGTGGAGAAAGAATGAGAAGTGAAAACGCGTTCATTTTTTCTTCGTCTACAGTTCAATTTTTTATCTGACTGAACACTATGATTAGACGACCTAAATCTATAAAAAATTCAGATTGTGCTACATCTATAATCTCATCCCTTTCCTTAACTAACCACACAGTGCGGAGCTGAAAGCTTGTAAAAAGAGAAAGTTTTTTTGAATTTGAATACGAGACATGTTTGTGGAAGCATTTTGTAGTGCGCGGAGAAAAGTGGAGAAAGCAACGGAAAGATTTTTTGTTGTTGTGTGAAAAAGTATGTGTATTTTTTTCTGTGAGTGTATTTGTGACAAGGCTAAGGACGGGAAGGATTATCAGTATTTTTTTAGACGGCCAGTTTTTTGAGAGTTTTGTTTTTGAGTGTTGCTGCAATGAATGAGGCAAAAAACTCGAATAAATTCGTATATGATTCTGTATGGATCCTTTTGCAAAAAAGAGAGAAAAACGTAATTATTATTATTCCTTTATGTTGACGCAGTGGAGAGTGATCGGTGTGTCGTCAACCTGTCATTTTTTTCTCTTCTCAAAAAAGTTTTTGCAAGAGAGAAAAAGTTTGAATATAAGTTTACAAAGTAGATGTGATGATGGCAGGGTTTCATTATTTTTTTTCTCACAAAAATTGAACAAGGTAGATTATGTAGATAGATTTAGATAAAAACTAGTATTGTGTAAAAAGTGGTGTATACATCTGTACAGTAACGTTTTCCCTTTTTTGTTTCCTTGATCTTTAAATATGCGCGTAATTAAGAACGTGTATAAAAATAAAGCTTCTCATGTAATAAAAAATTGTCGGATAATAATCATCCTGGACTTTAGCACACACATAATTATGCACACCTCGTCCCCTGCTCGCATAAATCTTCTACGCACAATAAATACCATTCATCCCCATTCATCAGTGACATTTTCACTTTTTTACACAGCGTAAAAAAATTGTTGCTTATGTTTTCATTTCTTGTAAAATGTAGTAGATTGTTTAAAGAGAGCGATGATAGTATAGCGGTACATAAAACGTTAATTATCTGCCACGCACGCACACACAGTTTACTTAGTCGTTAAAACGTACTTTCGTTAAAAAACGTAGTTGAAAAATTTAGCGTTTAAAGATATATATTGTTCACCTATCAAGACGGTGTGGCGTACGTACGCAAACGCGAATGGACAAAATGTATATCTCTGGTTCCTCCTCCTCATCCCAACGTTCTGAGAAAACAGAACAGAGGGGCGAGGCGAAGGTCATAGTTAAAATGGACACGTGGATGAGATTTGTTTTCTTTGTGACGAGAGAGAGCAATTAAGTTACAATATGTACATGTCGTGAGAAAAGAAAGCCATAATGAAGTGTGGGTTTATTATAAAGAAAACTGGCATGGATTATTGTAATTGTGTGTTTGTATTGGGGAAAATCAGAGTGGATGTCGGATGTCGTTTCGTTCTGCATCCCCGAACTTTCATTTTTTAAAGTCCATTTTCCCAACTGATTCTGAGGTCGTGTCGTGTCGTGTCAATGTGTGAGTTGTACAAGTCTGCTTGTGTGAATTTTTGACGAGAGGCACTTTTTTAAGAAAAATCGTTGCAAATATTTCTTCTTTTTACGTATTTATGTGTATTATGACATTCAAACGTGTAATATCAAGTATTCTGCAAGAGGATCCACAACCAGAGAACATGTTCGTTTTTTCTGTGAGAGTTGAGTGTTGATGATGAGTGCCAAAAGCGGATAGAAGAAAGGGGATAATAGAAAGAGCGTTCATAAATATTTTTTTCGCATTAAAGTAATTAAAGAAAAATGTCTCGTTTCAGATGAAAAGTGAGAGAAAACTTTGGATTCTTATCGAGGTGGATAAAAAACAATAAATTGTTGATAAGCATATCACTATATCATATTGTACTATGCGTAAAAGGAACAACTTGTAGGAGAACTCGTATCTTTCTCTTAATTTTTTTTACCGATCGTTTCGCATACATTTCACACACATGGCATAAAGTGAGCCCGTAGTAGTTAATTACACTAAAACAAAAGAAAACGGTGATTTTAGCACAAAAGCAGAGATTTGTGAGAATTTTTTTTGACATTAGACTTTCTTGCTCATTTGCAAATATTTGTTTAGGCATTTCTATAGACGGTAGATGACTCTTTCATCGCCGACGGAAGATTACTGTTTAAATTTGAAGTGAAATATATTGTCTGCAGATGATGATGATGATGATGTCGATGTGAAGGAGAAGACGCTCAATGTTGATATGTTGTTGGTAGTGGTATAGTCGACGTTGAGAACTGGCTGTCTTCAACTCGTGTTCATATTTTTAGTTTCAGTTTTTTTCACCAACAAATATTGAGAGGTCCTTTTGTGGTGACACACATACACACATCTGTCGCGTCAGCAGTGTGAAATGCAAGTAGTAATTCAACGTTGAAGAACTTCCGGTTTAGCTTGCTTCAACTGTGGGCGCCGCAGTCATCTCTTCTCTGTGCAATAAAAATATTGAGAGAGGAGGCTAATTAAAATATGTTTTACCATATCAAAAATATGTAAATGAGTGAAGAAATTTTTGGTAGTAAGGAAATTGCTTCAAGATTGCTTCAAGAGGCTTGGTCTAAGCTAGCTTTACTGCAATCAGTCACGGATAATAAATTTAAAAAATATATAAATGTGATAATAATTGAAATTTTGCATGGCATTATTTTTGCAAGTGGGACTCTGGATAATATATATATTGTACAGTACAATTTGTACTAGATATGCATGCACATATTTTAAAGTCAGAACGGGTGCGACCTTCACCTAAAAACGGCTGGCTTTAATAATTTAGCAAAATCAAAATCAGAATCTACTTGAAATCAAATTTCTACTGCGAAGATGCATCTGTATTTACACTATACATGCAATCCGATAGTAATATTCATGCACATGCGTTGCATTGCGTTTACGGATATGGAACCAAACTATCTAATCAATCACTGATAACATTCAACTTTACTAACTATTTTTTATTAGAATGAGGACTTAGGTCGAAGTTAGTAGTGGCATCTTATAACTATTCTGCAGTTTACTTAATGATGGGTAGGTTTACGTTGGCTACACAAGGATTTGGATTTGGTGCACTTGCATCTGACATGCTTCGGAATTATTCCTCATCTCAAAAGTTACGTAACTGATTACTTTTACCACCTGCCAGTTCAAACTCCAAGCAAATTTTTGCAGGTTCGTTGCATCTACGAAACAACTATTTAAGTTACTGTAAGTTACTTACACATTATTATTGCAACAAATTATTTGAAATCATAACGTACAATGCAATTCTGACTAAATTGCTAACTCGTAAGGTTTTTTTGCTGAGGGGTGGGTTGGGAGGAGGAAGCAAAACACACGAAAACATGAACACAAGAGCTCTATTTATATATAACAAGATTACAAAAAACTCGATTATACTTGGAGCATTCTACAGGAGAAAACTGTACGAGAGAGAGAGAGAAAGTTAATTATTTATTTTTTGCCTTGGCGTACTTGAAAGTGAGCGTACAGAGTTTATCGAGAGTCTCTTGTAATTCCGCTGCTTCTCCGCCAAAGATTTAGGTACTCCTTTTTCAAGTTGATCAATTTTTTAAAAATCCGTTTCTTCAAACCCTCCGAGTAGCGTTGGTTCACCCCTACATATAACAATATAAGAAATCAGTCACACGAAACGCAATTTGTCCCACGTGTTCCCATTATAATACTGAGAACATGAGAACAATGTAAACACAATGAATGAAATGAATGGCGTGTTTTTTATGGCTGAATTTTTGCAATTATCATTGATTGAAATGAGGAAAACCTGTTTAAGCAAATACAATATACTATTTCTTGCCTCCAATCTTTCATCGTATCACAAATTTTTTGGTGAAAGTATAAACTAATCTTTCCATTCTGCTCATGAGAGCAAAGATGTTCAAATGAGATAGATGCAAAAATGGCAAAATGGTCTTGCTCAATACTTATGTGGGGAGGTGTGACAATGATGTCTATCTATTCGGCTGTAAATTTTTTTGAATGTATTTGTGTCCTACTCGCTACTGGCACTATGAGCGTTAATAATGCTTCAAGTGGTATGTGCAGAAAGTTTTTTAGAAGAATGGAACATGACGAGAGAGCATAAAAAGTTGGAAACGACGACGAGAAAAAGTGTGCAAAAGTGTGTGAACGATGACATTGAAAATGAAAGACTATTTAGATGCACTTGTAAATGGGAGTGGAAGTTGATTAATGAGGTCATAATATATAGTGTCATTTTGTGTGTATAGAGTCTCTGGTTGGAAAATAAGCTGATATATTGCATCTGAGAGCGTCAACGGCTCCGGAAGTGAAAAAGGTGCGCATAATAATAATAATGCTTTGAAAGTAGAGTAGTGTGAAGAGAGTTAAGATATATGTGAAACATTTTTTTGTGGTGGGAGAAAGTGAGCGAGAAAAGGGAAGTGAAAGCAGATTTTTTACCCTTTATTTTTTGCGGCCGGATTCGTTGGTCCATTCCGCTCGTGAGGAGGAGGTGGATTACAGTTGTTGTTCCGTTTTGGAAGGAAAACGTCCCCGTCGACGGGGTGTCTGAGCTGTGGGTTGAGGTCATTCATTTCTATCACTTGGGCGTGGAGACCCTTGCCCGAATTGGGGAGTTTGTCGGAGAGTGCGTTGAGGCCTTTGGAGGTGGATCTTTGGATGATGCATGTCTTATCGTCGACGGAGATGGACGTCTCCGCGTCAGGGTCATCAGCCGACGACCCACCGCCGCCGCGGTTCGCACTGCCCGGGTTCTGGAGGTTTGTGGTGGTGGAGGAGCTGTTGAGGCGCTCCGCTCTCCCACCGCCACCAGTCTGAGTTGCCGAGGATGAGTCCGTGTTGTATATCCTAAAGTAGGCGAAGATAAGGTAAACGACGGAGATGATGAAGCTTGGTATCGGAATAGCCATTGAATAGACGAGATCCATGATAACGCGGGACATGTCGTACGAAGTGACTACCATTGCGGGGTTAACTTTGCTGTAGTAGCAACTGAAGTTGGTTCCCTTCGAGCCGTACTTGACGACAAAGTCGCTGCAGACGACGACAGGCGGGTAGCCGCAGCCCTTGACGTTCGGGTAGAGGTGGGCTTCGGTGTAGTCCCACAAGGGCTCCGCGCCACTCGTCGGAGCAGCGCTCTGCTGCGCGCTTTTCAGTTGCTGGCCGGGCATCCGGTTGTGCTTGCTCTGTTTGAGGTTCATGAAGACCCCATTGGACCTGGCACTGGCACTGTTGTGGGAGGTGAGGGCGGAGGAGGTGAGCTCTGCCACCCCGTCGCCCGCACCGTGCCCAGCGAACTTGGACGCGTGGTGCAGGTTGCTCGCCATGGCGCTCTTGTAATGAGCCTTGGAGAGTTTGGAGGTGGAGGCGGCGCCGCCACCGCCCGCACTACTAGCACTATGGTACGCACTCATCTCACCAGCACCGAAGCTCCCGGCCCCGCCCCCACGCACCTTATGACTATTGAGATTAATGAGGTTATTGTAGTTATTAGTAAACGGGGTTTTAAATGAGCTCCCAGAGTGTTCACTACCACGGAGGTCCTGCAATGCGAGTGAGAAGGAACTTCCGCCACTAGCGCTACGAAGATTAAGATTATGATTATTATTATTATTAGGTCGGCGTTGGAAGTCATCCGAATGAGATTTCCTAGCACTTCGGTAGTTCACCCGGATCTGAATACACTGGAACATCTCACGCGTGCACCCTTCACGACACGACGTCCAATTACACTTTGATAAGCCCGCCTTTTGCTCAATAGAGACGGTCTGGCAAAAGGCCGGCTCGGGATCGAACTCCATGAAGATGGTGGTAAAGGCCGGGTCTATAACAAAAGGCACCAGGAAGAGGAATGCAAATAGGCTAAAGACGGCGAGCAGAATAAAAAAGGCCGTCGTGTAGAACAAACACTTCTCGGCGAATGTCTGCTCGGGAACTACGACTTCGGTGCACTCCACTGTCTTCCCTCCCTCCACGTCCTCCTCCTCATCCTCCTCTTCTTCTCCGAGAGTGCTGCCGCCGGCAGCCGACGCCGTCGTCCCCGCCACGTGTCCACCAGCCGCCAGGCTATTCGTTGGTCCGGTCGCTCCGCCCCCACCTCCAATGGTGGACGAGGTCGTGGACGTTGGAGCAGCGGATCCTGCCGCCGCAGCCGATGACGCCACCACCATTGTCCCACCTCCGCCGCCGGGCAAATCGCCCGGGAATGACGGTGTACCGGGCTTGTCTCCTCCGTTCCCGTTGGCGCTTTTTGAGGTAGGTACAACAGTGCACATTGGTCCACTCTCGCTGCCGCCCTCGTAGTTGTTCTCCTCGTCCTCCACGTCCACATCCACCGTCTCGTTGTCGATCCCGGCGAACTGGAGCTGCAGTTCCAGCTTCGAGCTGTCGTCCGCCTCATCAATCTCATCATCGTCGATCCGCTTTCCACCGTGATGGCTGGCGCCACCGCCGTGTCCGTTGCACGTGCCCGTGTCCCGTTTAGCGTCCGCCACAGGCGGCGACGACGAGTTTCCATTCGGCGTCGTGCTCACTTTCAGTGGTTTTAAGCTCAACTGTGAGGATAATAATGCTGCTGATGACGACGGTGGCTGCTGAAGATGAGGGATCTGCTGCTGCTGCTGCTTATTGTTGAAGTTGTTGAGGAGACCTCCGCTACTGTTGCTCTCCACGAGCGGAGCAGGCCTCGTGCCAGGAAGTGGATTGTTGTGGAAGGATTGCTGCTGCTTCTTGTTGTTGCTGGCGGTGGTGGTGGCTCCGGCGGCGGCGTTGTTGTTCAGTCCCACTCCGCCGTCCACCGTGACCGAGCACCCCACAGCACTGTTGAGATTTGCGAGTATCCCGGCACCTGCCGCGTTGCTCAGCGCTGTCGGGTTGTTGACGTTGTTGTTCGGCGGACAACTCGCACTGATCGGCACGATTGTTCCTCCTGTCGTCTGCTGCTTGCTATTATTACTGCTCGTCCCCCCACCGCTCGTCCCTGACACAAGGGGGTAGTGGCTGCTGCTGCTGACGCTCGTCACTCCTGCTGGAGAGATGCTGGAACTTGTTCCGCGTAGAGCTAGAACAGGAAGAGCAACCTTAGGTACGGCTGATGAGGATGTCGTTGAAGAAGATGAAGATGCGGCTCCAGTTCCTGATGTCGTAGTTGTCGTCGTGGTCAAAGCTGTGGTTGCGAGTTGTGCTGATGATCCCACTCTGGCTTCTTCCTCTCCCGGCATTCTCGCTACAAGAAACACCCGGTTTTTACACCATTACCGGGCTCTTCGGACATGGTCCTCGTCCCGTGCACACCTCTCGCTTTATAATATTTTCTTTTTCCACACGCCTTTCCTTTGCCCACCCCAACCGAATGATAATAATATCCCTACCGAGTGCGGATTCACTAAGATCACACTTGTATACACGCCAAACACCAAGTACAGGAGAGAGAGGATCTCTTTTTTTATTATATCCTTTTTTGGCAAGTGGATTGGAATTGGAGGAGAGAGGATATTTATATATTTTTTCACACTTTCACTGACGTTCACCGACTTTCACTTCTCCTCGCAACAATTACGTTCGACGAGAGGTACTTGCCAGTTGAGTCAGATCACAAAGCGAGATAGATAGAGAGAGGCGGAGATGTTGATTATGTTGAGAGGAGAAATGTTGATAATGATTATGATGTAGAGAGATTTGATTCCTACTTAAAATCTTAACAAAAAGACTATGATTTCACACTTTCACTAATTTTTTTGCACGCGCGCAGTAAAAGGTTATAAACTTCTGTTTTTTTGATATTTTATAAAGCAGCAGAGCAAGAAGAAGTAGAAGATGATGATGACTTTGAGAGCAGCGATGTCGGATTGAATATATATAATAACGAGATATGAGAATCAAAAACTGAGATGAGAACTAAAAAATGAGATTTTTTTTAGCTGTTGATTGAGATTGTTCGTTATTCCCGTTGAGAGTGGAGAGATTTCATTCGAGGAGCTTTTTTTCAGTAGAATTGAATGCACATCAGGTAACAATCAATTGAGAAAACGAATGTAGATACCTTCTACCTACACGACCCCCCTTTTTATATTCTTTTTCCCCTGGAATTATTTAATTGATGATGAATGATCAAGACTGGAGAAAGTGAGAAATTACTTTCTTTTTTCTTCCTTCTCTCCAATTTCCCCTCTCCGCATAACTACAAACTACCCAATATGACTGGACTACGTAACACTGTCAATAATTGTTTGTATTGTTGATTGACTGGTTTGAACTAGTTTCACTTTTCCCCATGCACAATTATCATATCATTATACACGTTCACTGTAAAATCGTCCTCATATCAGTTCAAAGAGCTTAAAAAAGATTGTCTTTGTCTTGAGAGAGATTTTTTTGGGATATACACACTACGCCATAGTCTCAGCAGTGTGGATATTTTAGGACATGGAGCTCGGAACAGTTCATCATGTTATGTCATGTTTTTTTATTATTCTGATATATTATGTTTCGCTCAGTGGGTTTTGTTTGTGCTATCTTGATGGTAATATCCAAGGCATAATGTAATATTATATTCATCAAGACTGTAACAGCATTCATGGTTTAGATTTTTTTCGTTTTCTTTTGGAGAGCTACTACGTGGATAAGAAGTGGGCGATCACGATCATCATCCTAGAACCCGACATCCAAGTCACGTCGTAATTTTTTTTACCTGGCTATTGAGCTGCTTGGCAAGAAGGGCACACATTCCAATCATCATTATTTCACTTCGAAGAAGACATGATACTGCTGCTGCTGCTGCTCCGGACAACTCCAACAACTCGTCTCCACCGTCAACACTCAGTGGAACAATGGACTTGGTAATTCTCTGAGAGGTTGTCATCAAAACACCGCAGTCGTCTGGATGAGTGCCACCTGCACTTTCATTATTATTATACTTGGCGAGATGCTTACAATCACTGGCAGAAGGGCCTGCACAACAAGTGTCTGCAGATGGTGACAACTGGCGGTGACCACTACGACGATCACGGTGGCGATGACAGTTTGAGAAGATGAAGGGGCTGGAGGACGACCCGCTCGTTTTGTCGAGCAGGCAGTACGACTCTTTCCTGTCGCTTCGAGACAGGGGCGATGACGTGGGAGGAGACGCTGTAGTAGTGGTGGTGGTGGTGTTGGGCGTTGATGATGTTGGAAACCGTTGTGGGGCCACCGTGGCCGGAGCTGGAACGCTGGCTAGCCCACGTTCTTGGTTACCATCAAACGACGACTGCAATGATGCACTGCGCGTCGCTGCTCGCGAAGAAGAAGTGGATGACGAGGACGACGACTCTTGTTCGTCTTCCTTCACCTGACTCCTGCAGGACTTTCGCCTCGGGAGTGAGCAACACTTTTGAAGAGAAGCGAGGACGAGGGGGAACACTGACTTGCTTCCACTGTCTTCTCCGAGGGCCAGCAAGTGGGGAGGTGATGTGAGGAGGGCGCACGACACTACGACCAACCAAGAGTAGATGTGGCTGCAGACTGAGGAAATGAATGTCACTCTCGAAGACAACGACACCGCGACACTCTTCTTCTTCTTCATGGACCTTTCGTCGAGTGCTTCAGAACTGTCCGCTGCATCCTCATCCAAGCCAGTAGACCACTCCATTGTGTCCACATCTGAATTGATTGTTCCTTTGACGGAGCTTCAATCACAAAAGCAGTGTGCGCAGTCAGCTACCGAGTTCCTTTGAGAGAGAAAGAGCACACCACCCCCGAGAAACGAACACTCGTGTCAACTTTCACACGCTGATGATTTTTGTGTCTCGCCAAGCTACGTATATAGAAAGCCCGAAAGAAAAAACCAGTTGGTGATGATGACCGATCACCGAACGAAGCACGTGTATACGTAACGGTGTAAACTCCAAAATTGTCTCTACATTTACTCCAAGCTCGCTGCTTGTTCTTGTCTTCAACTCGACGATTGATTAGTGCCTGCCTTCGGTCTCTATTTCAAAAAAATTAAAACAATTTTTTTAAAAATTCTTTAAAACTAACATCTTAATACCAATCAGTACCCCATGGATTTGCATGGATAAATACGCATACACATCTGTGCAAATTATAGCATTGCGTCATTTCGAAGTCAAATTTACTCATTTATTCAGGATTTTTGCATATGCATGATTTCTATGTTAAATTCCAGTATTATTTTTGCGTTTTAGTTTTCGTCAATCAAACTTTATTTGACGTGGCATTATATTTCCTACAAACTAATTATTTATTAGCTGAAGTAGCTTGTACTCCTTCAGAGCAATCTTTATTTTATCATATTATGACGATGCGACTCTCCGTGGACTAACCTAGCTTTAGTTATCGAGCATGAATAAACCCACAAAATATATCAATATCGTGGTAGTATGTCAACATATTTTTATATCCAAATTGTCCTTCATAATGTCTTCGTAGAACGTCACTAATTAGCCGGCTTTGAAAACAGAATGAAGCCAAAGCTAACACATATAGCAGAGCTATATCATGTCATGCGTAAAAACGCAACTGCGTTTTGGAGTGAAGATGTCTTGGGTTAGCAATCGTGAACAAAGTTTGCCCTTCGATGCTCCTCCACACAAGCTAACTAGCTCGCGTGTGTGGATTTTTGAAGAGAACGTGAAAATTGAGTTGGAAAGGAGAGACATTATTATTATTACAGTATGACGGAAACGGGTTGTCCCAATTTCATTTCACTGTGTTGCTTTTTCTCTGCTTTCAAAGGCAGCCACAATTCCAATGGACAACTGCGAGACAAGCCAAGTAAGCCCCATCAAGTATTCCTTCCAGTTATTTTACAAACTTGCAATTAGGAAGGCCGTTCGGAGATAAGAGAAGCTTCGGCAAGCCGATGGATGAACTACACGAGCTGAGACGGAAATCCATTATTTTGGTGGTAACATTTACCATCGCGAAATCAACAGCGAACGTAACAATTCCATACTCCCGTCCAAAGTCCAAATATTGTAGGCATATATATCTTTACACAATGTGTGCAGTGTTTTTTCTGCCTTTACTAACCCAAATGAGTTCCGGCTCTTTTGTTGCTAATTTTGAGCAATTGACCAGGAATACATTACCGCCATCATCGCCAAATCGCTAAAAGCTCACTATATACGTTTCTCTCTCGTTATGAGACTGTCGCAAAACTCCTCCTCAATTTTAATTAAACCTTTCGAATTTGCCGTCCACGCATTTGACGTGTATATCTGCCTTCCTTTTAGAATGCCATTTAGTATTACACTCTTGGTACTGCCGGTGCGATACATGCGCATATCGTTTTTAGACATCCCAATTCACGACTCCTTTCAATAATTTAAAGAAATCAAAGTGAAAAGAAATTCATTTGTAGAATGAGCGCGCGAGACAAGACATGGGACCGCCACCACAGTCAATAATTCATGCTCCAGAGTGAATGGAGTGAATAAATGAATAATAAAACAATATTGCATACTATTTACTCTCTTTCTTCCTCTCTCTCTCTCTCTCTCTCTCTTACAGTTTCGTGGAACATATATATATTTGGTAGATTGGTGACTACGTTTTGAGTCCCTTTCGTCGCTTTCGTCACTCCGTCTTTCGTCGTGCGTACCAGCAATAAACCCCGTTTTTATATTCTGCCCCCATTTAAAATACATAACTGTGTACACTCACTCATACTCTCCCGGCACACAAATATATATATTGTGTAGAATATGTAGTCACACATAGCGCAAATATCGATTCCACTTCTTCCGTGTTGTCCATGACGGGAATGAAGGGGAGAGAGAGAGAGAGTCGATAAGCATATTTTCACATAATAATATATTCCCCGTTCTCTCATTCTTCTCTCATGCACACGAACACGTTTTTTTCCTCCTTTTCCAGTTCTCCAGACCGTTCTCCGCATGCAAGAGGGAAAATTGGGATATTAGTTTTGCGTCAGTGTGTTTCTGTCCTCGTGATAATTAATTACATTAACATTAACTTTTAATACTTGATGGCCTAATAGATCCCTCATCGAGAGAGAAAATGGTAACGGAAAGTAACTCTGTCTCGAGTCTCGCTCTCGTCCTCGTATCAATTAGATAATGATTCTTTCTATTTCTCTCTGTCTCTCGAAAGAATATGATTGTCCTTTTCCCTGATGCATTTATTTCCCCCATGTTGCATACACACTGACTGGATGACTGGAGACGACGAAAAACGTGACGGACAAAAAACTGGCATCTCTCTTTCTCTCTCACACAAATAACATATATCACACATCAGACCTTTTTTGTGGAAGGATATAATATGCAATAGCGTGGCATAAAAGTAGGGAGAAAAACCTTTGCAGGTATTTTGCCAGTGCTTTTCATGCCGATGATGACGAGAGAGAGAGGAAGAAAAAAAGTGGATGGATGGATGGTTATGCCTACACCAGGCCTTTATGCCGTAGTAAAGCAGGGAGCATATATACCAAACCAACTGGCGATACATACGGAGAAAGTGTACTGGAATCTGTAACACGTCCGTCCACTGGAGTAAAGTAAGTAAGTAAGTGTAAGTGCAATGTGTAAGCATTTTCACTGCAAAATACCAACACCACCACCACCGCTAGCGAGAAGAAAAAAAAGAAGAGAGAGAGAGAGCAAGAAAACAAGGAGAGAAAAGCAAAGGGAAAACAGCACACAACATTTTTTTCCTGTACACAATTCCCTCTCTCGTCGTCTCCGTACTTGAGAGAGAGAGAGAGAGAGAAAAGAGCTGGAGAGAGAGAGAGAGAAAAAAAAACTCAAAGTGAAACTCAACTCGTTCTCTTGGATCAATATCAAGTCACGCATATACTATACTACTTAATGTATTACTTCATACATGTACAAGAGGAAAAATACTTGTACTAACTCGACAATCAAGCCAAGGAAGTAAAAAAAAGCATGTATGTGCATAACCGTAGGTTATGTACTAGGCTGCCTACATACGGCATAGAGGATCCCATAATAAAAGTAAGGTTCCTTCTTTTACGGGATACACGATACATAAAACCTCCAATCCAATATATACTAAATACAATGTGTATTACGGAGATAAATACAAAACTATACTGCTTCAATGTAACGTAAGCTTGTATGTTCTCTCTGTCTGGAGCACACGAAACTCTTATATACATTTTTTACTCGAGCTAAAAAAAATTGTAATAGGCTTCGTGTAATATATGCTCCCCTTCATTTATTAGGTGTTGTTTTCTCTCTCCCGTGTACATACCTCTTCCAATGCGTATACCTGCTCAACTCACTCCATCAACACATATGGGCTTCACTTTTTTTCGCTAAAGGCTTTAACAAGTGAAGAAGAAGAAGAGTGAGCTTTTCGACTCTCTCTCTCTTTTGCATGCGGAATTAAATTCTCATTTCCTGACTACATTTTTTTGCATGTCCTCACCTGGACAGGAGACGAAGAAAAAGTGTGTGTGTGGATGGATATATATATGTGCACATCTAACTGACTGATTGTGAATCGGAAAGTTTCCTTTTTTCATCGCAAAAAGAAAGAAAGAAAATTGTCGAGAAATGTGTGGATGTATGAAATCCATGAAATACACATGACCACGCGACACGTCCTTTTCCCACTATGATTGTGCCAGTCTTTCTCCACCGGAGAAAGGAAGTGGCATTTTGAGAGACAACAAATGTGTGTCGTCAGTCATCTATTTGCGTCGTCTCCCCAGAAAACGTCATCAATACCAATGAAGTAAATTACTGATGAATGAGAGGAGAAAAAAATATTCCATGACCAATTATATGCGGGTTAATAAGGGTAGACTGTATGACGAATGCTTCGGTCGGTTATTGCTTTTGGAAGACTAAAAACTAAACTTCGATATAGCACTGCGCTAAGGTTCGTTAAGAATAAGGTTATTTGGGAATTATTTGAGTTGAAGTCAATAAGTGTTTGATTGAAATTTGAAGCTTGTCATACGTCAATTTATCAAACCAGAAAATTGTCCAGGCGTCAAGGCTCAAATTTTAATTGACGAAAATGATATATAATTGCCCTAAAAAGTAAATGCTTCCAAAGTAAATTTGAAATTTGTTTCAAAATCTCACCAGAGTCGAGAATGATGGTTTTGCACAGAGAACTTTTCTGCTGCACAGAACGATGTCTTTTTATTTTTTTGAGATGTTCAGTGCTCCATCCTCCGCACCATCTCCTCTAAAAATCCTTGAAGTGAAGCGCACCAATCACCTCGAATTTACTGAGGGGACCATGTATATATTATGCTAGCACGTGGTTTCACTTTTATCGCACCACTGTTACATAAGCACCATATATATGAAGAGAAAATTTTTTGTTTGTCCACCTTGGCTGAACGTGAACAATGAACAAGTCAGAAAGTGTGACCGGTTCCCTTTTCCAGATCCACCGGCTCTAGTATTTTTTCCGTTTATTTCCGCTGGACAAAACTTGCTTTCTCTCCGTCACCCCTTAAGTAACCGAACTATATCACTAGCTTGCCAGTAGCAGCACGCTGTCAATTAGTAGATGCATTTAGTAGTGTGGATGTGAAGTGGACGAATAATTTGAAGGTGTGTGACGAATCTTTTAGCGAGATGAACAGAAACGAGCAGAGATCCTTAAGTTTTTTTGTTCCTTAAGCTAAAGAGTCCTTAGCGTTTCCTCTAGAAGCAGCGATATATAACACAAATTTTTTTTGCGAGTCACCATTCATTTGCCGGTCTTTCGTCGAAAAATTTAATGTGCACTGCACACCGTATGTGTCTCCCTTTTTTGAAAATGGAAAAAATTGGTGTGAAGCAGTAAGATTGTTTTTTTGCAAGGTAGCTAGCTGGAAAATATTTTTGGTATGAAAGAGGTTAGACGTGATGAGTGTGTATTTATTTGTGGCGTGCTTTATTTTTTCCCACTGAAACTTACCCAATTAGACAGAAAAAATTGACGAAAGATTATATAGAAAATTTTTTGTTGTCTAACAATTTTGGTTTTTTACAAAGATTTCTTTCGGTATAAAAAGCGTTTTTTGATTCTCTCGTGGAATAATAGTAAAATCTGTTCTCTTTTTTTATAAAAAGCGTTAAGGAATAAGTTTATTTTGTTTCCAAACTACTTTTTTCCCCTTAGAAAAAGTGTGTGTTACGTTTGTCGCTAAAGAAAAAACGTGATTTTTTTGCGGTGGTGAATTTTTTTATTGTAACAATTTATGAAATATAGTTTGCACGCACGCGGTAAAATGCTGAGACTTAAGTTTCGTATATCAAATTAACTTTCGATAAGATTAACTGAGCAGCAACTTGAAATGTACAATTTATAGAGAGATTATTATTTATGTAAGTTTTTAGTTCTGTTGGAGGAGGAGAGAAGATGAGAGGGAATGCAAGGATTCTTTCTTTCTTTCTTTACTTTCTCAGATCTCTCATCTGGTCAGTTAAATTTAGTTTTGAGGACACTCCGGTTATTTTTTTTCAGCACCTTTTACTTCGCTGTACGGAGTAGTTGGAGAACAAGTGATTACGATGTGACGATGACATTCTACAAGATTTTGAGCCGGAAGGACTCGTCACACAGTTCTCGCAGCATTACCGTGATCACTAGCATCATCTGCGGGAGGAGGTTCTTTGCTCACCAAACATGATTTCGGATGCTTTCACTCTGCCCTTCTTTTCCCTTTTTTATTTTTATTTAGAAAACTTTTCAGTCGTCAGCTCGTTCCCATCAATTTCGAAATGGGAATCAATCACGTCGTCGTTGTCGTCGTCAATTCCTCAATCTTGTTGATACTGGCCATATTCCACAACTTTCCAATTCCATCTTTTTTTGTCTCTAGCTACAAAAATCACTTGTCTGGAGCACACTTAGTTTTTTTCTTTCTTTCAAAAAACTCTTGACCGCATTCCACCTTGCAAAGAAGAAGATGATGCACAGTAAAAATCACACACTGGAAACTGTTGTTTTCTCCATGTGGGTTAACTTTTCTCCACTCTCTCGTCTACAGCTACTCCTCTTTGCTCTGCTGATGCTTGGTGTTGATAATGCGGAAGCTCTAACCTTGTCGATGTTGTACAAATAATGTATATTGTGTTCCTATATGTGCACTAAGGAACAAGAAAATATACACACTTTCTCGTCCTCTCGAAAAAAAGAACAAAAAATACTATATCCCCGACATCAATTTTCAACTCATTTCTCCATGAAATTTGATCACTGCTGTTTTTTTCTTCCTTCGTTATAATGTGCGGAGAAAGTGAGTATGGATTTTCAGGGGAACTTTTAATCAGACGGAGAGGAACAAAGAAGAAGAAAACTTGTGAATGATATATACTTTTTTTTGTAAAAAAATGCAGACACACAAAATCCTTTGCTTCGTTTCCTCCAGAGGGTTTCCCTTTCTTCCTATGTAGTTCCAATAAGTACGATATTTTTTCGAAAAAAAAAGAAACTGGAGAGAAATATCCACCGTTTTTCTTAGTCGACTAGAGTTTTTTTTATATTTTGGGTGAGCAGTTTGGGATGGAGATGATAACGGTACTCCTTAACCTAGTAACAATTGATGGTGTTGGAAGTGGTTTGGTGGGTAGAGAAAAAGTTTCTCTATATATTTTCTATTTTTTTCGGAGGATAAGCAGCGGATCTGAAAGGGAGGTCACAGTGTAGTCACAGCAGTGGGGAGAAAGAATGTGTGGTAACCTATGCAATCGTAGAGAGCACAATATATACATTACTCCCTTTCTCCAGGCATAGGCATTTGGTGAATGTGTGCGAGAGAGGAGGCTTTGAGTGGATGAGGAAAGTAGCATTTACTACTTTTACTCGGGCTCTTTACTAGTGTTAGCAAAGCATTGGAGACCGTAGAACATATAATAAAAGGCTATACTCTATACTACCATACACTATATATACGTGTGTGCATATGATGTATAATATTGTCCGTAGGTACGAGCGTTTCTACAGTCGCCGTCACATATATATCTTAGCTGCAAGACTTTCTACATGCATATAACCACTCGTATATATATATTTTAGAGGAATATGGAGCGACAGTGGTAAAAAAGAGGTACAGTAGATTGTCCAGAATGGAGAGAGAGAGAGAGAGAGAGGAGCGGTATTAAGGAGGAGGGGAAGGTAGCGGCCAGATGAAAGAGGGCAGTGGACACGACACGACACACGAAAATTCTTGGAGAGAAAGTAGCAGTGGAAAAAAAACATCAGCAGTAGAGAAGAAGGAGTGTGTATAGCCCACTCTCTCCATGAAAATCCTAAAAGTCTTTTTCCCTTCGTTGTGCACAGTCATTCTCTCCTCTTCTCTCTAACCCTTCCACACATACATATGTATGCACTCTGTGTGCGTATTGTTCCATAAAAGCGCTCTTGCAAGTAAGTAAGTAAGTAAGTAGTTATGCTATACTGCTTTGGGAAAGGCTGGAGGAGAGCTTACTATGTACACATATGGAGCATGGATTTTTTTGGCAAGGAATGCTCTCCTACACAACGGCGACGGTTGGTGGTGGTGGTTGTGGTGTTGGCAGAACCGCGCCCATGACGATTTTACTTTTTTGACACAGTTTGACTCGCGTGTACTCCCTCCAGCGGAGGAAAAATCCAATGGATTTAGGATGGGATGGGATTAGTAGCGGTACCCGTTCTCATCAGTTCCAGTCATATGCTTTAACCCTTTGTCATCACTGGAGAGAAAAACGAGCTTTCGAAAAAAATGTTTTTGGGGGATGAGTGCACGCATATTTGTTGGGGAACGAAACGGGTACTACTATAACGCATCCCCATCCTTCATCCGGTGGAGAGAGAGAGAGAAGAAGAGAGAATTTTTTTCTTTTGTGTGAAGACACTTCTCTTCTGCATTATCCAGACTCTCGGCATTCGTGTCGGTAGTTTTTTGGGTGGGTGATGATGATATGCGTTCTCATTTCTCTCTCCTCGAGGAGTAGAGAAGGGAACATGGCGCAAAGCGGACTATGGAATCATGCTGAACAACATGAGCCCGTATCGGTTGCGAATGTTGGAGGAAAGTACAGAGTAGAGGAGAAAGGCTGACTTACCCATTTTGGGATTGCGGAACGTGGGGTTAGACAGGATGCAGCAGTTGGAGAAACCATAGCGTAGATATGCCTTCCTATCCTCGTCCATATTCTCTCCCTTTTCCAGTAGTCTCGCCAGCTTTCACCCACTCCTTCACATTCTGGAGCAATGTGGAAAAATCTATCTGTTGTCTATTCCTCACCGTACTTTCCCAGTATGAAAAATACCACTGCTTTCTCCACCATACACACGTACATTGTTACATGCATTCCCTTTTCTCTCGTTTCTCTCATGAATCCTTTAAACTGTTCCTCTGTCCTTTCTCTTTGTGTCCACTTGAGTGGAGGAGCATAGAGCGCTTTTTTCCTCTCTCTTTTCTTGCTGCATGCAACCTAAACCAAGACAATAAGAGTTGGAAAAAAGAGAGAGAAAAAAGAACTGCAAAGGGACGGCGAGAAAATAATTGTATGTATGATGTCGTATATAGCGAGTATATATAAGCCAAACCTCTCTGTTTTTATAGGGAAAGGTAGAATCATATATACACACGGCACGGCATGCACTAGTTTTCTTTCCCCTTCTGCATTTCTCTCCTACAATATTATCCACACGCACAGAAAGAGAGAGAGAGAGAGCTGGAAAAGCTCATATTTTTTCATACAAACTTTGCTGTCTCGGATTCTAAGGAAATGTAGCAGCGCCACACTTTAGCTTCCTCCAACACAACCTCCAGCTTGAGCATTATATAGTTTTTAGTTTTTTTTATTCAACGAAGGAGGATGAACAAGGGGAAATGTCTGTTTCAAGAGCAATTTCAATCTACTCGAAAAACTCAACTGGAGAAAAATGCATATGTCGGGTGGTCTCTCCTCTCCGCCAACACTCTGCAAAATCCAAAAGAAGAGAGATAGTAGAATAGTAGGCGAATATGTGTGTGTGTGCATATTTTTGTCTCGAGTACGAGTAGTTTTTTTGTGTATTTTTGTCTTCGTTCCTCGTGCCTCGTCGGCACCCCGGCATTTTATTCCTATTGAGAAGGGATCTACACTAATATTATGCCTATGCCTCTCCCCTGCTTTATGGAGCACACACATACACACTCGGCTCTCTCAAAACGCTTGTCGCATCAACTCCATCGGAGGAGTATAAAGACTACAATATCGCACACTCATCACTACTATATACTCTCTCTCTCTCTCTCTCTCCTCTCTCTTTCTCCTAAGCTCACTCACCAAATGGACACTTGAGTTATGCTCTTTGTAAGTAGCGTAAGAGGAGATCCCATGCTAATGCTGATGTGCATGCCTCTGGCGAAAGGGATTATCCGTGTAATTAGTAGTTATTAAGCGAGCACAAAACCCATTCCCTCCCAATCAGCTTACCATCATCAAAAAGGGAGTCAATGAAAGCAACTCTTACTCCACTCCGACTCGGACGGATGCGATATATATATATCTGTGGTGTGGTGGTGTGGGCGAGTGTGGATGGCCACCAAAAAGTCATCAATATCAGTCGGCATCAACAGTCGAACCTCGTTATTCTCATTTCTCATGCATACACGCTGTTGATATGCTCCACAGTCTTATTCGGATGAGCTATTCCATCACAATACGACCATCATCATAGGGATTTTCGCTGGCTAAGCTGCAGATTATATATATTGTTCCGAACTTGGAGGTTTCACGCGAATATTGAAGAGTAGGGATGCCAGCTAGTGCTCAACCTAGCATATGGAGC